>JALPQI010024646.1:0-13948 GCA_025490895.1 Thaumatotibia leucotreta
GTGCCAGAAGTGGGGTCATTTTACGTCAGGTACAAAACTTCGGAAGGCCATCTGTACTTAAAAACGTCGTATGTACGAGACACGTGCAAAAACGAGATCCGAAACGAGTGGCGATGTTTTAAAACACGACCGACAGGGAGTGTTTTAAATCGACACGAGTTGTTTGTTGCACTTGTGTCGTAATCGTAATGTACTATTTTTTTTTAGAGTTTTTGATTGGTCCCATAGTAAAAGTTGTTCATAATAGGCTACTAAATCACCCGTTTTCCGTGGCTCGTGTAACACCCTGTATATTAATCCGATTGTGAAACAGGACTTAAATCTATAATTAAAAAATGTAATAATACATTACCTGATTTGTAAATATTTTGTTTTCTATACAATACACTTTTAATCAATGTAAAATTGTTTTTCTGACTATGGCCTCGAATACAAAAAAACCACGTGGCTTATTTCAAACACTGGATAAATATATCCTGCTTATATAGGGAAAGGTTAGCTAACGTTTATCAGACATATTTTATTCAAATATGATGAAACAGGTCCTTAACAAAAAAGTGTTGTTTTAGACCATATTATTTAAACGTTTAAGACCAAATTTCTTGACTTACTATACAGTATTCATGAATAATAGAAATGGATATGTCAAAAATATCTGAACACGTTTTTTGACAATTTAGCGTTGCTATTAAACGTTTGTCAAATGTATAATACCGTCGAAATTTACTTAATTTGTCAAACATTTATTTATGAAAATATTTAACACGTTCACCTCCAGTACTGTTCCACTAAGGGCTAACACTATGCCGATCGAAATTATCTGATAGAACTCCTATGCCAGTGACACGCATGTGTGACCGAACAGATTGTACTCTTATGCCAGTGAGCACTTGTGTCAAAAACGTTCGTATTTCTATGGCACTAGCATAGGAGGAAGAACTTGATTTATGCTAGTGGCATAAGAATAAGGTTACTCTGATCACGTATGTGTGTCACTTCACTGGCATAGGAATCAGATTTTGTTGGTCACACACGCTGTGTCACCGGCGTCGAACGTGTTTAATGAATTGTTAAGACAGGTCGATTTCTCACGTAAAGATACAACTCTCATAACAGCAAAACAGATACATTTCTGTTCATACTATGGAAGACTTCGTAACTTTGAAAAAAGCTTACACAGACGCTATCAGGGGCCTATTTCTCGAAAGCTTGTAACTTAATACAAGCGGAAGTCCTTATTTAATTAATAGTGTTAAAAAGAGATTTCCACTTGTATTACAAGTTACAAGATAACGGGCCCCAGATATATCAGAGCGACTACGGTACTCAAAAATATCTACGCACTAAAGGTGCGTTTAAACGAAAAGAGCATTCGCTGTTCTAGCACCCGTTCTACGAAATCAACCAATCACGTTTTGTGTACCGATCGAATTTCGTAGAGTGGGAGGTTAGAACAGCGAATGCTCTTTTAGTTTGAACGCACCTTAACGCCATGACGAGATAGCCATGCTCAGATATTTATGAGCATGTTGACATGACATACATTAACTTATTCATAACCGTCTCCTAACTTAGCAAGCCGATAAGTATCGGTTGTCCCTTTCCGTCCTATCAACATGTGTATAAGACCGAAAGGGACCGATACTAGTTAGGTTAGGAGAAACAAAAGACTGTCGCAATCAAACTAGGGCGAGAAACATTTATTTATCGATATCGAGGAAGTTTTGTCTAAAAAAGTAAATAGCGATATGTTTCAGGTACATTACTTTATAATCATTCAAGCCAAACGCAAAAGTAATAGTAAGTTAAGGGTTTTTTTTATATGTGTATTTCATCTAAAATACAACGTAATTTATGCTCTCAATGTTATGTCATATTAAGCAATAACCCTTCCCTTTTGGCTTGGCCGTGGACGGGTGACAAAAAGGTAATTAACCTCATTGAAAATAATATACACTTCAGAAAATTAATACTTTATAAGACATTGAATGTCATATTGTCGTATCATTCCGTATGGCAGCGATGAAATATAAGTTGTGTCTCTGTAGATAATTATTATTTGTACCTTAAAACGGTTTGAAATGAAACGGACGTAGTTGATACATAAACTTACTCGATATCGATAAAAAAATGTTTCTCACCCTAGTTTCATTGCGACCTGCGACCATATATAACATGGACGTCTAACGGCAGCTCAAAAATGCCCCCAAAAGCAATTGTTCAATTGTGCCAAGATGGGCAGTACATAGCGCTTTTCTTAATACCGCGCATATTTCGGCGCAACATCTTTGACAAATGTTGATAGAATATAGCCAATCAAAACTTTGATGGACCAATCACAACTATTTTTAAATGGCGGTTTAAGTTTTTATAGGTTGATATTGACATTCATTACCGTGATGCAATGAAGAGGGGGTGACACTTGTCAACAAAAATTCAGGACCGTTTTTGAAAGGCAATTTAGTATGGCGTGCGGCTTCCATGTTTTATTTGTTCGTAGATTGCGACAGTCTTTTGTTTTGCTATGGATTTTCCGGGCTCTGTTTATGAATAAGGGGGTTACTAGTTTTGATCTGTAAGGTAAGTTAAGGTAAGAAACGGTTTTTTGAACGGGGTAAGACCCAATGCTACCAGCAGACGCTGTGCCGGAACGACTTTTTGTCTTTACCCATTCTGAAGACCCCATCTTACCCCAACTAACCTTACGTTATTTGACAGGCCTTGACGAAATATTGATTTTTGTAATAAGATCATAATGTACAGTCAAACTTAATTAAGATAATCTGTTAAAACTATGAGACGAGATTTTCCCAAACCGATTAATGTTTTGTATTGAAATTAATTATTTGGTATTATATGTGAACGGTTTAGTAAAAACGTCCCATTATGTCGTTTGCCGTAAGGGCGCTTAGATATTTAATTCGTATAAAGGTACAGTCAAGGGCAAAAATATGTAAACACTTTTGCACCTTATTTTTACGGCATAAGTTAAAAAAGTGTATACATATTTATGCCCTTGACTGTACAAGGCAATTCCGGCCTTATGGTGAACTTCAGTCAAGTGCAAAAATAAGTATCGAAAGAATCCCCTCATAAATATGTTACGACGTTCTTATTACACAGAATTAGAGTGCACTGGGACATATTTTTGTATACACCTTATTTAATTTTTGTCTTTGACTGTACAAAGTTTTTACTAAAACACTCATATTCAATTCGTCAGTTGAAAGTGAAAAAAATGTAAACAAACCTAAAAACTTGCATTATTCCATATTCACGCACTTTTAGAACACAATCTTGGTTTTATTACCAACTTAAAACCTTAAACCTGAAGTTCACATAAGTTTTTTGTTAAAATTATTGATATTTATTAGTATTAACGTAAACATATATCTGCGAACGTGTTTCACGATATGTGTCAAAGACTTCAAATGCTATGGAAAGTCAGCCAATTCAGCCATATTTGTTTACTTTTTTTTAAATCTACTGACGATTGATATACTTAGAAAATATCGTAAATCGATTTGGGTAAGTACATTTCGTCTCAAAACCTATTAGATGTAATTTAATTTAGTTATAAATAGCTTTAAACTTATTTAATTTTTGTATTATTTATAATTATAATGCTAGTGAATACTTTTAATTTGTATCTATTCCAAACCCAATATCAGCAAAAGTGGTTACATATTCACATCATCAGCCTGTATACTATGCGTATGGACCACAGAATTAGATTTGGATAGAAGAAACAAGTTCATTCATTTGTATGGCGGCCGAGCGTGTCAGATTTTGTACTGAAGTTGTTACTTGCCTATGATTTTAAATATGTCTCAGGCTCTTGAGTATTCATATTTTTTGTGTTGTTGCAATGAATATTACTTAAGGAGGCATTATTAATGTTTTTGTTCAGTTCAACTTACAAAATTTGACGACCGAAAGCTGCAAGCTGCGATTAAAGACGGACAACTCAGTGGATTTCACTGAGTTCATTTGACACGCTAAGTAGATATGTTTGCTTGATCTATGGTATACAGGGTGTTTGGTTAGCGGTGTCGGAGCTTTTAAGGGCTTAAACTACAATCAATTTTATCGATAAATTACCATACAATTTTTTTTGTGCCAACGATAATTAAATGGCGGCCATTTTAAAATTACAAACAGACGAATACGGGCGCACGTGATATTTCTGATTGATTGTCTGTCGTTGGCACAAAAAAAAATTGTATGGTAATTTATCGATGAAATTGATTGTAGTTTAAGCCCTTAAAAGCTCCGACACCGCTAACCAAACACCCTGTATATGACATCTGTGGTATGGACGCATTAGGACGTAAAAATGCCCATTACCACCACTCTTGGCAAGCGGATCCACTATGATGACGCTGCTGCCCATCATCAATCTTTTATCAAATCATCTCATATTTCTTTATCATTCTTTATTTTCAAAACTGTACAGTTTATATACTTAGATTAAATGTAACGTCTAATATTGGTCCTTGTGGTATTATACCGAGGATGCTGGCGGCATTTCCTTGCTGTATCGCAATGCTGATGCGCTGTGCGTGGTAGTCTTCAGTCTTTAATTAGTAATTACATATTTGCTGTGATTAAGCCGTGTGGTGACGGCAGTAAGAATACATTTGTCACCACCCCAACTCCTCCTGAGGGTGTCGTAAGAGGTCGACTCTTTAAAGGGATTGGGGATTTCTAAGGGATTGAAGTGTCACTGACCATTCTACAAGATCGATGATGGGCAGCAGCGTCGTCATAGTGGACACATTACTGCGATCGCCAATCCGCTTGCCCAGCGTGGCGATTATGGGCATTTACCTCCTAATGCGTCTATACGCATAGTTAATGGGAGAGGCCTACGTCCAGCAGTGGACTATCAGAGGCTGATGATGTGAATATTTCAAAAGTGTTTATCAATAAAAAATATATCTGAAAGTCGCTTATTTTGCTAATGCTAAAAAGTCGAATGATTGAGTTGAATCTATTATAATATCGTTTTAGACATTGTTGGCCAAATTATTAATTGTAACTACTTTTGCTGTTAACTGTACTTAGAACCTCGCAAGATAAAAATACCTTAGAAAGATGAACCCATGAAGTTGTAGATTCTTGTTACAAAACGTTAGCGTATGTGTAACTTACGTTATATGCATCTAGCTTGTATTCACATACCATATTCATAAACGTCTGCTAAGGGTGAAGACATATATCAGCATGCGTATGCATTTTGTCTCATCATGAAATTGGCCGTTTAGTATAAAACGTGTAAGCATGCGTACACGTGCGGAATGCTGGACGCGGTCGCATACTAAACTGATATTTTCTATAGACAAAATGCGCACGCATGCTGATAAATGTGTCTTCACCCTAACTTAGGAAGCCCATAAGTATCGTTCGTTCCTTTAGGTGATATAGACATATTGGTAAGACTGAAAGGGACAAACAATAGTTATCGACTTGCTAGGTTATGTGACGTTTATGAAGAAGGGCTATAGTCGCGACCGAGATGCATAAGTAGTGTAGAAATGCTAGTATCCGATCTGTTAGTTATTATCGTATTCAATCAAAATCTACCACTTTGACTTATTTGTAGTGTGCTACCACCATGCGGGCTTTTATTGAAACCGAGCCATGAGAAGAGATCGGGCAAATGTGCGTC
This sequence comes from Thaumatotibia leucotreta, assembly GCA_025490895.1. Lineage (NCBI taxonomy): Eukaryota > Metazoa > Arthropoda > Insecta > Lepidoptera > Tortricidae > Thaumatotibia > Thaumatotibia leucotreta. The sequence continues at coordinate 5,672 of JALPQI010024646.1, forward strand.
ATTGTTCGCAATAATGTGGATATGACTCCAAAGTTGATTAAATTAATAATGAAACGAATACTTTCTTGAAATTTGATTTCGAAGCTTTAAGGTGACTATTTACAAAGGTTTTCATAGTTACCGGTGTCAAATAGGTAATTTTCTGAAACTGAATAAATGCTTAATTATTCAATCAAATTTGGAGTCATGTCCATATTATTGCGAACAATGACGCACATTTGTCCTATCTCTGGCAATGAGGTTTTTTTTTATGTGACGAAGGTAGACAACTGAGCTCTCAGCCCATCTGATGGAAAGCAGGAACTGAGGCCCATGGACATAGTGACTAAAAATCGCCTATGCGCTGCCTACCTTGAGGACTTAGATGAATTGCCTCTATGCTAGTAATTACACTGGCTATTTTAACCCCAAACTGAAACACAGCAGTGTAAACACTGCTATTTAGCGGCAGGTTAACGGGCAAGACTGTGGTAGCTATCCGGGCGGACCCTGCACGAGGTCCTACCACCAGTAATTTTTTTCTTGTCACTCGTTGCTATGTTCGTTCTTCCAGATTATTCGTAACACGTTCGACGCCGGTGACACGCATATGTGACCGGAAAAACTGTACTCCTATGCCAGTGACACACATACGTGATCAAAGTAATATTATTCTTATGCCACTAGCATTAATCAAGTTCTCACTCCAATGCCAGTTGCATAGAAATACGAACGTTTTTGACACAATGCTGTGTCGCCGGCATAGGAGTACAATCTTTTCGGTCACACATGCGTGTCACCGGCATAGGATTTCTATAATATAATTCCGATCGGCATTGTATAAGCACTTAGTGAAACAGTACCGGAGGCGAACGTGTTAAAATGATAGTTTAATAATTACAATACCTACTTTGATTTTTCTGTCAGCTACGTGATTTTTCCATTCGTGATTTTCTCACTAACCGTATTTCAATTTAATTCTTTAATTTTGTATCATGTTGATTCTTAACTCGAGGTAAGTGCTTAAAATTCATTTTTAAACTTTTTTATGATTCAATGTATGTATTAAATTTGGAAGAAATAGTAAACCTTAAAATTCATCTTTTTCTAAAAATAATTAATAAAATAACAAAGTGGTACCTTTTACTTTGGTACGACTAATATAGGTACTTAAATAGAGGTTCTACAGAACGATATTTTTAGACTGCTATAATGGCTCGACAAGACCACTATATGTGTCATCGGCGATCAAAGTTCTCAATCCGTTATACGAACATGTAAAGAAAGCAATATTGTTATACAAATAAAAGTATCTATACATGTACGTTGTTTTTTGTTGTTAATCCTTTATATATTTTTCTTTACAGTGAGTCATGTTTGTTGTTAATATTACTTCAGTTTACTTGTTACATACCCTAGATAGCACCGCCCACACCTTCTCTGCTTTGCCTTAAGGTTGACTGGGTAGAGAATGCCCTTGGCATTAAGTTCGCCTTTTGTACGTTAAGATTTTCTTTTGTGCAATAAAGTTTAAATAAATAAATACCTTGGGACATCTCACACAAATCGACCTAGTCCCACGGTAAGCTCAATTAAGGCTTGTGATGTGGGTACCAGGCGACGATAATATATAATAGATAAATACATGTAGATACTTAAATACATAGACAGCAATGACCAAGGAACAAATATTTGTGATAAATAAATACACAAATAATGCCCTCGCCGGGATTCGAACCCGGAACCTCCAGCTACAACTAGGCTATAGAGGCTGACAAATAAATAAATAAATCCTTTGGTAAGCTGTAATTGCAGCCTATTGACACTTACTCCAAAAGTCGCCATCATATTGGAGAGGCCGCAAAATAATCAGCAGTGTTATTCACTAAGGAAACCGCCTTGCTAACAGCGCTGTGTCAGCGCTGCGGCAGCATCGAGCCTAAAAATGGTATTCACTAATGCACTTTAAAGGACACTAGCGCTCGGCGACGAATGCGGCGTGAGCTGGAACTACACTGCGTCGAGAGTTACCGCCTACAGTTCGACGACGAGCTGTTCTACGTTAGTGAATACTGTTTTTCGCAGCGCTGCGCTCGACGTTGAAGTGAAGGCTGTCGAGCTCGTTGACGAACGCAGCGTCGAATGTGTCAATAAGAGAATAGCATAGCAGTGCTCATAAATATCTGAGCAGGTCTTTATTGTCAGAGATACATTAGATTGCAAGTTCAGATATAAGTGCATTTTTGCGATAGTTTTATTAATAAAATACTTGTTTTGCCCTCCGGCCGGCAGACAACACATTGCCGGCCGCTGCGCTTAACTAAGTTGCCGCCTGCCGGTTTCGTTGAGCAGAAAAATAGTATACACACCTCGGCCGTTAAATGGGAAAGCCTCGGATCACATGTTTGTTTGGCCTCGGCCTACAATTACAGTCATCCGAGACATTTCCCATATTATTATAAACGGCCTTGGCATGTAATCTACTATTTTATGTAGGTAGTGAGTCATCCGAAATATAAAAAAATATATCTATCTATTCGGCCCGTATCCACCCACTGCTGAGTATAGGCCTCTTCTTTATTACGCCACTCTTCTCGGTCCTGTGCTAACCTCATCCACATCTTATTTGTTGTGCGGCAGATATCGTCAGACCAACGTGGCAGGAAGAACTCACCAAGACGCACTGGCCAGCGTGGTGTTTTATGGCTTTCGAACCCTTCTTCGAAAATATGAATTACGCCCAAAAAATATATAGGTATTTGACCAAAACTCGTATAACATTTCTTGCCTCTTTTAGTTTCAAGAATATTTTTTCCTTTCCGCACGGGAACCTTATATTTCGATACGTCTGATGGCGAAAGTACAAACGACACTTGCACTAATGTTTGATAATTATGGGCACTTTATAATAAAGTAACACAAATCAAATTATTTATTAACTAAATATTTTGATTTGTACTTTAATTTTTTCCCCAGTAAAGCTTGTTCACGAAATAAAGTAGCCATCGTAAAATCAGTCTCTACTGTTACGCAACAGTCCCATGTAGTTCTAACAGCCAATGGGACTGTAAATTGATTCTTCTGTTTTATGTTCAACAATCCAATATCCAAAAGCATTCGCTGAAAAGTCGTCAACATCAAAATAACTTCAGATAATGCTTAATGCAAAAGTTCATGCCCAAAAAAGTGCGAACTTCCGAGACGATTCCAACAATGTTAGTCTTGAAATAATTAATAAAAATTGTAGACACGAGATTCACAGTTTATTATAGTATCGCTATTGTAATTTAGTTAAGACCCATTGGGAAACTAAATGACCCATAATGGTAAAATAAGAAGAAACACTACTTAAATCCAGAAGTTTAAATAAAAGTCCATAATTATGGAGAAATTGATATAACGTCAATGCGGGTAACTCAAGAACATAAGACACATATGACGGACTTTCCGTAAAAATAAAGGGTTATTCCCACCTGTTACCACCAACTTGACACCAGTGGTAACAACTGGGAATTTTTTTCCCACCTGTTACCACCAGAGTACTTGGTGGTAACTACTGGGAAAAAGAATTCCCACTAGTTACCACCAATCACTTTAGTGGTAACTACTGGGAAAAATAAATCCCAGTTGTTACCACCAAGTACTTTACTAGTAATGTGCTTGTTTTTAATAGAATATACACAAAATACTTTGCCAGTTATTAATAAGGAGCTAATTTTATGAACATTACTTTATTTATAAAATATTTTATTAATCATCGAATTTTACTAAAAATGAATACATTTTAAAATATTCTTTAAACTTTTTTTTAAATATGTTGTCAGTGGGCATTTCTCCGAGCGTTTCAACCGCCGTGACTTCGGTGGCAACATTATTACCCAATTTCCGTGGGTATCTCGTAATTTTGTTGGATGTCGTCTTTATTTGTAGTATAACATTTTATAATAATTATAGTCTCTGGAAATTGTTACCATTGTATAACAAAATTTATGGCTACTAGGTATCCTATTGCAATAGGACTACTAAATATTAACTTAGTGGTAACTACTGGGAAAAATAATTCCCAGTAGTTACCACCAATTAGTTTAGTGGTAACAGTTGGGAATTTTAATTCCCAGTTGTTCCCAGTGGTAACAGGTGGGAAAAAAATTCCCAGTTGTTACCACTGGTGTCAAGTTGGTGGTAACAGGTGGGAATAACCCAAAATAAAACATGCCGGACTTAGCCGCACTGACCTTAAATATCAACCACAGCGTCCGAGAAGATAGGCCAAGAGCCCTTCTTTGTAATAATATACTAATATACATATAGGTACTATAAATAACATAAAAATAAATAATTATACAGGAATGGCTACTTTATTTTGTGAACAAGCCTTAGTCACACTATTTAACCCTTCGTATGTCTAAGCACTGATCAGTGACGAGCTGACGAGGAAACTATTAGAAAAAAATATTCGCGACAAACGAGGGGTTAATACTATATAAATTATGAATATTGGATGTCTATCAAAGAAAAAACGACCAACGTACGTCCAAGGTGGGACCCACCTATATGACATCCAATATTTATAGGTATGACCGTATAGCAGGCACGCGACGATTTAAATTTTGGGTCCTACTAAATAAAATTCAAATAACTTTGAAAAAGATAACGTCATGGGTCGTTATGAGAAAAAAAAGAGACACGGCGATACTCGTTCGGCGGTGATAACTAATAGCTGGGCGAGTATCGCCGTGTCTTTTAATTACAAGGGAGTGCGTATCTTTTGTTCGTGTTTATAGCCCATAGTTCATAGCTTAGTACCTCGCGGTGAGACCAGTGCCTAAAACTAGGACAATGCGCCTTACGAGGATACTAATGATTGTAAATCCAAATAAAAGCCATTAAATCATTAAAATAATGTATCCTTGATCAGAGCTCATTAATAACTAAAGGCAGGTAATCCAAAAACATTTAACATATTTTTACTTTTGTTATTTTAATAATACTTTCACAATGATCACAATTAATTATGTTACATCAATAGGGGCTAAAAGTAGAGACAATATAGGTACTATATCACAATGTTGTTGCGATATATAGTCCTTAATAAGAAACACTATACTATAATTATTTGTGTAACCTAACAAAATAAGTAAGTAACATTTACTGACATTTTTTCAAAGTGTAGGTGTACCTACACTACACTTAAAATTATACTTAATGTCTTTTAGAAAAAGTTATCAATTCTTTAAAATCGAACGCTTGGAAAGTCTTGGGATCAAAGATGGTGCAATTTTTCTGAAATAAGTGACAGTGATTACTTCTGTAGTCATCACGCTTTTCGGCAAATTTGCTGCTTTTTGCACGTTTTCCAAATCGTACGCCCAGAAATGATGAGGACCCTTGACAGCTGTTCTTTGCTTCGTATAATCAGCTGTTACATCTCCTGTTATTTTTGCTTCGTATTCTATTTTCACATTTATAGTACATTCTTTATATATATGATTTGCTTCTGCGTTAATAGGCTCAGATTTTGTTATGTTTTTGCCCCATTCCGATTTTTCCGTAGAAATTTGCTTATTGTCATCGTAGTAGACAATATGTGTTACTTTATCCGCGACTGATAGATTACCAGCTTGAGTCCATTCAGTTTTTATTGTCATATTTGTAGGAAAATCAACGTCTTTGCATTTTGGGTTTGGTGTGATATCTAAATATTTTGGTGTGACAATTCTTTTTACTTCTTCCCATTCGTCGTACTTCTCATATAAGTCATTCTTTTCTCCGGTTCTTTTGACGTATACAAAGTCCGGTTTGGTTCCATCGTTCGTGTAAATTTCAACGGCTTTCTTCAGCGGTGCATCTTCAATCCCAAAAGACTTCCGCTCGGCGTCAGAAATGATGTTAGTCTGTATGGCACCACGAACGTCAATTAATACTGGTTCTTTCGTCACATCGATATCGATGATAAAGTCAGCATTGGCTAAAGCCACGAGCGACAGAAAGTAAAAAGGAGTCATGGTGAAAACTGTGAAATAAAATAAAACAACATTGTTAAATCCTTTCATTAATAAATATTTTTGTTACATCTCACACAAATCGACCTAGTACCACGGTAAGCTCAATTAAGGCTTATGATGTGGGTGCCATGCGACGATATTATACAGGGTGTCCCATAAATAATGGATCACCCTGACACCCGAGGTAGGTCGACCCAAGAGGTACCTAACCAACATAACGTGACCTCAGTAAAAGTTGAACAGTTTTCGAGATTTTGCCAATTTTACGTTTTTTTTCGAACTTGGCCACTTTTTTACACGTTAAGTGCTATAATTTGCTTAAATAGGTTTTGTGCTATTAATTTTTCATCGTTACTATATCAGAATAAGTTAAATTTTATAAAACAAATGCGAAAGAAACTCTATTAATTTGAAAAAAATAATGAGCAATAACAATTATTTGGCTTTTAGTCGTATACCATGAAAAAAAAATACTAGACCGGACATGGTTATTGCTCATTTTTTTTGAAAATTAACAGAGTTTCATTCGCATTTAACATCAGTTTTTTAATAAAATATCACTTGTTTTATAAAATTGAACTATTTCCGATAAAGTTATGAAGAAAAATTAATAGCACAAAAGCTATTCAAGCAAATTATAGTACTTAACGTGTAAAAAAGAGGGCAACTTTGAAAAAAACGTTAAATTGGCAATATCTCGAAAACTGTCCAACTTTTACTAAGATCATGTTATGTTGGTTAGGTACCTCTTGGGTCGACCTACCTGAGGTGTCAGGGTGATCCATTATTTATGGTACACCCTGTATAATATCGTCGCATGGCACCCACATCATAAGCCTTAATTGAGGCCCCCTGATGTTACCAAATTCACATTAAAAGTATCGTTAGTTAACAGTAAAACCATAAAGATACCTTGGTATCGGTAGTAAAAAGTAACAGTACCTACTCAGTAACTTACCATTATGATAACATTGATAACGTTACCTAACTAACGATAATTTATATCGGTAATTATACGTTTTTTTCTAAGACTTGTTAACGTTATCTAATTCACACAATTTTATAACGCTAACAAAGTATCGGTAATGCGACGTTGCCACTCGTACGAGTGCCTCGTGATATAGCGCTGGTTAAAAGGCGTTTTTGCCAATTTGCCATTTATTTATTTAATCAGAAATACACAATTACCAGTGATCGGTTTTTTGGATTCCCCCGGCGGGTCTCCTATAGTAACTTGAAAAATAAACCATATCATATCCATGCAATTTCCATGCAATTGATTCAATGATAAAATAAATTCAGGGAATTGACAATAGAACCTGATTAAAAAAAGATTCCACTTATGCTAAAAAAATATTTCAAATTAGCATGTTGCCTGAATTTCTCAATACAAAAATAAACATTAGATTGGTTTGAAAATGTCCATACATTTAGAAAAGTTTCAAAAAGCCAATCTAATGTTTTTTTTGTATTGATAAATTCAGGCAACATGCTAATTAGAAATATTTTTTAGCATCGGTGGAATCTTTGTTTTAATATTGTCAAATCCCTGAATTTATTTTATCATTGAATTAATTGTAGTCTAATTCCCTTATTCATAAACGTCTGCTAACTTAACAAGCCGCTAATAATTGTTTGTCCCTTTTGCTCTCATGGACACATTGTTAAGACCGAAAGGGACAAACAATTATTAGCGGCTTGTTAAGTTAGCAGACGTTTATGAATAAGGGGGTAAGTATGTATTAATGGAATAAATTATTATAGGTACCTATATTTTCATTGGTTGGATAACAAGTGTTAGTATGCATCATTATTTAATTTGACAGTAGTGTCAGGACCATGTTCAAAAGTTAGGGGTTTCCAGGGAATCTTACTTATTTGTGAAGTAGCCCCTGAGACGAGCTTTCTGTTCATAGGTATACACGGTGCTCGTGAGCATTCCGAAAGATTTTAACTATGCATTCTAGACATCAAAATAAACAAAAAATATTATGAGACCTAATGTCAATTCCACCAAAAAAAAATGTTTGTCTTTTTTTACACTTTTTGAATACTTTTTAACGTTTCCAGTACAAAAAGTACAACAATTTGTTTAAATTATTTATTTTAATTGTTATTTTTAGGTACAGGTTAGGTTTATTTTAATTGTTATTTTTAGGTTCGTCAAGTCTATTCGTATTTTTTTATTATCAGGCAAAAGGTGTGGTAATATTAGAACACATTGTGGTAGCATTGTAATCAAAAATAAGTTTTATGACGAGTTATATAGAAAAACTTATTTTGAAAAAAGGTT
>JALPQI010024648.1:0-19254 GCA_025490895.1 Thaumatotibia leucotreta
GTTGGTGAATGCAGCAGTGTTTCCACTATGATGATGCTGGCCAACATCTATATTCTATAAACGAATATTCAGTGACACTTCAATCTCTTACGACACCCACGGGAAGGTAGTCAAAGACAAGATAAGGTGTATCTGTATATAAAAATGCTGAAAAATATGTCCCAGTGCACTTTACTTCTTTTTTTAATTTTAATTAGAGCGTCGTAAGGTCGTAACATAAGAGGATACTTTCGATACAGAAGTATTTTTGTCGTTTTGCGTTTTGCCAAATATTGCTCTACTTAAAAATAAATAGTTTTGATTTTATTAAGTCTCTAGGTTAAAAGCAAATAATAAAACAAAATAAACTAACCCTAACGTTGTATTGCGATACGTACTCCGTAATATTCTATAGTACACCTATGCTACATACTTACTGCACTGATTTCGCTATTTACTTTAACTTTTATATAAAAACCAAGCACATTGTTGATACCGGAACAGTACATTTTCATTAGACAGTCAGTAAAAAACTTTGAAACAAAAAGTTGTTCAGATGACGAACCAGCCGCTAATTGTTCGTTTGCCATTGGTTCCGTTCATTACCGTTGGTATTTTCATGAAGACTCAATTATGTGTAGAAAAACAATTAGTAGTTGTTTTTCTTCAAACAATTGTTTTTCTACACATAATGTAATAAATTCAAGATTGAGTTCTATAAGTGCGTGATTATGGAATAATGGAAGTTTTTAGGTTTGTTTACATTTTTTTTAGATTTTACTGACGTTTAGTATATTTAACGCTTTCAAAATAAATGGGCTAGGCATCTATCATTTAAAAAATCAAACATTTATTTGAAACATATCGTAGTCATTGTAGACACTGTCAGATTTATCGTAACAGCCAGGTTGCTCATAAATATCTGAGCAGGCTACTACGAGTATTAGAGGGCATGTTCATATAATATTTTGAGATTTTTCATCAGACATATCGTGGCAGCTCCGATATGTCTGATGGTAATGTGCAGTCGACGTCAAAAATATGTCCACAGGACATCCTACTTCAACCGTAACGATATTTTTGGCGTCGACTGTACAGAGACTTTAAAATTAAACGCGATTTAGCGACTGTCATTCCGATAAAATTCATTTGGAAGTCTGAGACAGATACATACTTATATTATGATCTTTTACGATTTTGGATATACATATTATACGCGGTAGGCACAGGACTCGTTCAAATATCATGTGATCATATTTGGACGATCATTTTGGGAAAAAACCCCTAGGAAGCCTATTCTAATCCCCAAAAACCTCACTGACATTGTATAATTTGTATATAGGTAGATACATTATTTTTTAGACGCCTTGTATTGTATTGTATAAGTAGGAAGACTATTAGTTTAAAGTGCGTGTACGTATTTATTTTTATTACCGCTACAATGAGTAATATGTACAAATAATTCAACATAAACGCCTATTACTCGTTCAACAAAATTGCTTTGGCCATACATTTACTCATGATTTTTTTCCGGGTAAAAGCGGAAAACAGAAGAAGGAAGGAAAGGTAACATTTAAAGGTTGTATACCGAGATGACTGAGTCACGAATGGCCAAGCCTAGCTGACTCAGCTATAATTTGAATGTTCGTCAATCTGTCCTTTCCCTATACGGTCTATGTAAAGCCTAACAACTTACTATTTGACCCTCGCCATGTTGCGGATTTTCAGTGATACTAATTTATTTTACTGGCAATGATTACTGTTTGACATCAGGCGTTGAATGTCATCGAATGTCACCGATGTAAACAAAAATAAAATATACCGCGACTTAAACGATTTTATCATAAAAATGCCGAAAAAGATACCAATAGAAGAAAGAAAAATCGTCTTAAATACAATAACATATTTAAACCAAAGAAAGGACGAAGGATTGAATAGTATTCCATTGGATAATGTTTTGCAATTGGTTACTGACAGGACCGGTACTGACACTTTATAGTGCGGTTGTATTAGAATTGGTTAGTTGTTATAATTAAACTTAATAGATTTTATTTTCTCATTTAAGGTGTATGTAGATCGACGATCAAAAATATTTCTAAAAATAATGAAGCGACTTTGCCAACTGTACAAAATAAAGCCCCACGCAAAAAGGAAATTAATGTTGATGACTTTGATAAAATATAAATGTGGATTATATGTGACCATGTAAAAACAAATTTAACACGATTATAGGAATAAAGGTCCTATAATCGAATCCCAGGCCGAACGATTCATAATCGAGGTTGGCGGTCCTGAAAGCGACACAACATCTGACGAAGATCAAACATCATCAGAGTCAGAACATCAAGAATACATAAATATTGAGTATTTGGAATCGGATTTTGACGAATAGGTAATATTACAAAACTTTGATTCTCTGTAATCAATTTTTTGGTATTAAAATATCAACATGAAGCCAATACACACCATGCTGACTATACATGACGTATGCACATTATTGCCATAGGTAAACTGTTTGTAGCGACACTGTGTCAGGGTCAAATAGAAAGTTGTTAGGCTTTATAACATTCAATATACATGAACCTGTGACGAATATTGTGAAGTCATGTTCGACATTTTTTGCAGACAATTTTCCCTGATTATGATCCTTTTAGCGCCAGAAAATTACGACACTTTAGTGGCAGAGATTGCCTAGTGATCATGGTTGCACCTACCTAACGTCTTGCCCGAAACGTCGTAGCTAATAAGTTTAAATGTGATTAAGTTCCGTTTGTGAGTCAGGACACAAATCATCTTTTATTTATTTCCAGTTCTTCAAACTCATATTTACTCAAATAATAAGTACTGTTTTCTAATCCAAAATGAAAACAGTGAAACTGAAATCTCGTATTTTTTTTAACGTAGCTGTTATTGCCGTTAAAATAAAATCTTTCAGATCGGGTTTTCAATGAAGAGCGGTACAATTTTCATCACATCACATTATGACAGCTGTTCACTGCGAATTAATAGTTATTTATGTGGCAGGTGCATAATGATACCAGGAATCCATTATACACGAGTGTGGTTTTACGAAACGAGCTGATGAAACTTATTTTTTATTCCACAGACAACGTATAAAATGTAGGAATACCATTAAATATCAAGTGTCAACCGTCTAATTATCAGGCAGTATAGTATGGCTTAGTGCTTTCGCCTGTCCACAAGGACTATTAAAATTATAAAAAAGTCAGCCGTTTATTTGACAGATTATAATGCCGGAGCAGATAATTAGTTATTTAAGTATGTGGCTGGGGCAAAATAAGACAGGATCTATATTGTTGTTGACATCGTAAGGCACCCCAGAGGTGCAAAGGGCCTTCACAAGATCGCGCCACGCCTTTCTGTCCTCAGCAACACTTTTAGCCTCTCTCCAGCTTAGGCCAACCGTACGGAGCTCGTTTAAGATGGATCGCTGCCAGGAGTGCACTGGCCGTCCAGGAGGTCGGCTGCCGTTGGGCGGTTTCCAGTCAAAAGCGATGTAGGCGTTGTTTTGCTCTCCTCTCCGGATAGTGTGACCTCTCCATCTCCATTTCCTGGAGGCAATCTCGATGCCTATAGGTGTATGGCGGCATATAGTCCACAGGTCTTCGTTCCGGATGGTGTTTGGCCAGAAGATGCGCAGTATTGATCTGAGCGACTTATTGACAAAGACCTGAAGCTTGTTGGTCAGACCCTTTGTCACTCTCCAAGTCTCGCAGCCAAAAAGCAGGACCGACTTGACAACTGAGTTGAAGAGGGAAACTTTAACGCGTCGCGTCAGGACATTTGACTCCCAAACAGGCTTTAGTTGGGCGAAAGCAGCCTTTGCCTTGCAAATTCTGCTTTGCTCCTCCCCAACAAGTGATCTGGCTCCCGAGGTAAACAAACTTGACCACTGAGTCTAGGCTTGCGCCTCCCAGTGTCAGAGGGTCCATTGTGCTCGTCTTAACCCGCATGCTGACTGTTTTTCGTTTGTTGATCCGCAGGCCCATTGTATCCGCCTCTTCTTGAAGGTTTCCAAGTTTGGCACAGGATCTATAGGATGTAGATAATGTTATGTATGTGTACACTGTACAGTCACATACATAACTTTATCTACATCCTAATCATAAGTTTAGAATGATAATTTAAATCATTCTAAACTTATCAGTTGAAAATACAATGTCAAGTGCAACAGTTCGTCGTCAAAACGCAACCGTAATAGTCCCACTGACCAGACAATTGCACGCGGCCCCCTTGCAATCAGCGCTCGCATGGCAAAGGCAGGGAAGTCCGGGTCGACAGTGGAACGCTATACTTGTGGTTTGACTCAGCGTCTTACAGGATCTTGACCAATCATGATTTATACGCACAGGTACAGTCAAGGTGAAAGAGATACGGGGTGTTTCACTAGCCTCTAAAATACTCAGACGCTGATATGTAGTTATGTCATACTGAGCGACTTTTCCCAACAAACATATTAGCTATAACAGCAACTCATTTAGAATCCTGAGTGATATAGTAGTTTTATAAGACGCATAATAATAGTTTTAGGTGATACTATGGAAATAAACAGTCCTCTTAATACACTGGTGCTAGTAAGGTGATATAATAGACATACGATTGCATATTGTAGCTAAAAGCTGTAATAAGGTGGTATTAACTGCCTTTTTATATGCTATGGTTACCACTTTAAGGATATTTTAACACTGGAGGTTATTTTGGGGTGCCCATTATAACTTACTCGCGCTGTAGCTCTATAATCGTGTTATGTTTACCTTTTAGTGCCTAATGTCGCGTACAGTGTTACAAAAGCTATAAAAATAACCTTAAGCCATTTAAGAGTGGTAACATGAGTTCTTATAGCACTTAGTAATTTAGCTATACAACAGACATAATTTTCCCTGTTAAATCACTTAGCTTTTTAGAGCTTGAAGTGCTATAACAGCGGTATGGCCGTAGCTCTACAAGAGTGTTTACGTGAACATTATTACCTCTTAAGGTTATTTTTAACGCTTTGAGGTATAAGATACCTCACTCTATAACCTTTAATGGTTATCGGGAATACATTTAAAGCTGTCAGTTCTACTGGAGATAAAATTATCACCTTTAGAGTTAATCATGTCTTTAGAACGTGAAACGCCATTTTTGTTTACAAACAAATACAAAAAAAATGCTTAAAATATTGTAATAAAGGAGCAATTGTTAAGGTAATTGTTCTAATATTACAATATCTAGTATGTGTAGCATAACCATTCACAAAACTAAAGATTATAATTAACTTACTTACCAAACATAACCTAGGCTACAGTACTTTTAGCATACCAAATTTGTTAAAACTTGTAAATTTACGAGGCGCTTGAAAATTGAGATGTAAAATACTACATATAATGACAGAAAAGTAACAACCGCATTAGAATTTTGGTTGAATTCACTAATACGCGTCGTGAAACTTTGTGTACTCAACTGGTAATGATTTCACAATCCATCAAGTCGCCATTACAAACAATCTTCATTGCACACAACACAAACCGAATGAAATCGTATTAAATATTTTGACATTTAAAACTACACAAACGATTCTAAGCTATAAAAGATTCCATATTGCGACGCACAGCGATTATGTTCACTATAGCAGTGTTCTTGTAACACTTTAAGTGATACAAGATGACATTTTACGCGGTTATTAGAACTACAAGCGAAAATATTGCTACTCTAGCCCTTTATTATCACTCCCGGCAACAATTATCCCTATAGTAGCACTATTGTATCACTAGTTTATCACTATTGCGCATAAAATGAACCACTATAGAACTTCGAGCTCTAACGGCGGTGCCTATTTGCGCCTATAAGAGAGTTATAGCGTGCTATATCGCTAAATTTTAGGCCACACTATCGCTATCAGTGTTTAATCGAAAGAATATACAGCTTTTGTAGAACTAGTTTTATCGCTAAAATGTTAGTTGGGTTACTATGGGGGTCATTTTATATTGATTTAAACTTTCACGATTATCACTCATATTTTAAAGACAAACGGGTCGTCATGCTCGAAACGTCAGGATATAATTAAACGTAAGTTTACACGATTAAGACCCGTTCGTCTTTTAAAATATGGGGTTAATTTTATTTGGGTTAATCAACTTTTTTCTGTCTGTTACTGCCATCGTTACGGTCACCTGAGAGACGCAGGCCATAACTACTACAAATAGCGTCCCAGTGCTCGACATCCTCATGCCCGTGTCCCATAGTTGACACTGTGTTTTCTCTTCTATTGTTGATGACTAATCATCGTGTAGCTATACGGCCATCTGAAAATAGAATTATGTCGTAAAAGTGACCACATTTTCCTACAATCATCTTCCATATAATTCGATTTAGTAATGTGACCGTATACCACACGAAATAATGACAAGGTTAAAGGTGACATATACCGGGACAGTGTCCATCGCTCACCGTAATTAGGTTTTGATTAGACGTACCTATCACTAATATCAGCTTGTCACTAATGGCACTATAATAAGCTATATTCCATTCCAATCGAGTACACATCGGGTACAAGGATGGACGGACGCGACGACTAACGATTGGTAGTTCTATGCTTCTGTACATACCTAAATAAATACAGCCTGTCACCCATCACAAAGGAAAAGTAGATACTTAAGTGGTTGGAGTGGTTAATTTGCCGTGTGGTGACGGCAGTAAGAATACTTTTGTCACCACCCCAACTCCTTCTGCGGGTAGTGCGGGTGTCGTAAGAATCGACTAAGGGATTGAAGTGTCGCTGACCATTCCACAAGATTGATGATGGGCAGCAGCGTCATCATAGTGGACACATTACTGCGATCGTCAATCCGCTTGCCCAGCGTGGCGATTATGAGCATTTACCTCCTAATGCGTCTATACGCATAGTTAATAGGAGAGGCCTACGTCCAGCAGTGGACTAACATAGGCTGATGATGAAGTGGTTGGAAAACATTAAAAAAATAAACCTTTTTATTTCCCACATCAAATGTTAGGTAGGTATACGAAATAAAATAGGTAATACTTACCTAGGGACCTACTTTTGGAAAAAACTAAGATAACATGCCGGAAAAGACGGAATATAATAATAAATTACTTATTATACCTACATACTTACTAAACATTATTATCCTCCTAAAAAATGTAGATACTTAGTGTTTCATTTTATACTCAAAAATATGCGAAAATTGGATACTTTATTCGTTCAATCATAAAAACTAGTAATTCGACTGCACTGATGCCAGTGATGCCTATGTGCAATTTCACCAACTGCCCGTACACTAATAATTACTATCAGTTCCGTTTTTTGTAACATTCACGAAATAAATAGTTTCAGAACCACTGCTTTCTCTCAAAGATTTTACTCATAGAAAGGGTAGAAAGTGGCAAAGTGCGGATCAGTTGCTTTACCCCGCACGGAAATGTGAGTATTCCTTTCCATTTTTTTCGTTAAAATACTAGCTAATTTTACATAGCAACTGATCTTAGTTCCTACTTACGTACAGCGTATGTATATGATACGGGCGAATATTTTAATGGCGATTACTATCGGACCTAGGGACTCCTAGTAGGGAGCTTTACTTAAATTTCATTAAGAAATGTATTTTTTCATACAAAATAATTGAGCCTTATTGAGCACGCAAAGTATTGCATCCACTGGTAGCCACATCATACCTAAGTATCTAAACGTCATAAGGTACGAGTGATACGAGTGTCATGTCATTTAGCCGCCATTACATTGCTACTGGGTTGTACTTTAGAAAAATCATTACACCTAATTAACAACAAAATTTAACGAAATCATTATCTTATCCGATTCATAGAATCAGATATTATAGCTGGATTAATTATTCGCCCGTATAAAATACACACGCTGTATATATGTCAGTACACGGATGGTCTACATAAAATATTTAAAAAAACTTGATCTAAGAACACATTAGGTCTATTTTAGAAGTAGTCGTGAAAAGGTAAGTACCTTTCCACGTGCAATTACACATATGTTTAGGCATATGTAATGTATGCATGCAAACGACCTAGTAAATATTAAAATTCATCAGTAAAAGATTGCGTGACATCAGCATTCAATTTCGTTTGACAAATTCGATTGGCGGCGAACTCTTTCACGCGATAGGTACATTATATCGATTAAATAATTACATTTCAATATTTTAAAGTGAACATGCATTCAAAAACTGGGCCTGGCGCCAACGGGACCATCTTGGGGTAATACTGTAATACCAATACGATAATAAATATTAAAATTGGTTTACGATTCTCGGAAATATACAGTGTGTGTCGTGTCTACGATACTGGCTTTTATCGAAACCGAGGAATGCGATGCAGTTTTCTAGCCAAACCGTGAACATTATTCGATTCAAAATGCTAATTTTAAAAGTAATTAAATTTCTAAGAAAAGTTAATTGAGAATAGAGGTGTGCGCCACGCCGGCGCGGCGACGCCGCGCCGCGGGACCCACGCCGCCGCCGCCGCCGACGTTTTCAAAATTCACGCCGCGACAAAAAAATTGCGGAATAAAATCATTTATATTACGCGCTACGCTGATCAAATTGACATTAAACAATAATATGCTTGCGAATATCGATCGACAAGCGGTTCCCTCTGACCGAAAAGATTGTATGCGCAGCACTTGCAGATTGCAGATTTTCATGCCTAAAGGAGATTGATACGTACCTACGAAAAAAACACACTACTCGGGCAGAATTGTTCCCAATTGTACAGATTTCTTTTACAGAATTCCAAGTCTACATATTCCCAATACTACAGATTTACAAACCTACAGAAATATTATGGTTTCCCATGTCTACAGATATTCAATATTACTGATTCCTAACAGATTACGATGCCTACAAATTCCTGTCTACAGATTCCCAACTGTAATGCTTTTTTCAACACACTTGCTCATAATTCGTAACGTAGGTCTTATTGAACCGCTTTTAGGGTTATAATCCTAGGTATTATTAGCTTTGTATTTTTTCATTATATTATATTCTTCACATCGTCGATCCCACAGTGTCTGAAGACAAAAGTCTTCAATGAGTGCGTCCTACCCGTCATGACGTACGGAGTCGAAACGTGGACTCCACACTGACGGTACGGCTGGTCCACAAGTTCAAGGTCGCTCAGCGAGCTATGGTAAGGGCTATGCTCGGCGTCTCTTTGCGTGATCGAATCAGAAATGAGGTTATCCGGCAGAGAACCAAAGTGATCGACATAGCAAGCTGAAGTGGCAGTGGGCTGGCCATATTAGCCGTAGAACCGACAACTGTTGGGGTAAACGAGTTCTTGAGTGGAGACTGCGTCTCGGCAAGCGTAGTATAGGACGTCCTCAGGCAAGGTGGAGCGATGATTTGCGCAGGATGGCTGGCAGGAGCTGGATGCGAGCAGCCAAAGATCGAAAACTGTGGCGTTAAATTGGGGAGGCCTATGTCCAGCGGTGGACTGCGATAGGATGATGATGATGGCTGTTTTTTCGTTATCTACGTTAGGCCCCCATAGGAGGTTTAATGACTGTCTATTAACGGATTCTATTAATTTAAGTGTTTGCCATGGACGATTTTTGTGCTTCTTGAATATCATATTTTTGGAGGAAAAGGAGATGTAAGATTTAAAAAAAAATTGGCATTTTAAATATTTCCTGCGCTTTGCACGGCTTAGAAATAGACAACTGCAGATTCGCCTGGTAATACCTACGTAAAATTGGCGACAACCTGGTTTTGTGTCCAATGTTTCCTCCTCCAAAAGTAGACCAATTGTAACATTTTTTTTCATAAGCAAATTAAGAAAGGTATTTCTCATGTCGGTATGTTTCCTCGTTTTGGACAGTTTACGAAATATTTTTTTACGAGTGTATTAATTAAACGCATTTAAATTTGGCTCTTTTTGCAGTTTTTGTAGGCTTGAAATCACATTAATAAATTTTTCTAAATAGATAAAGTAATATTAAAAATAGTAACTTAAAACGCTCCCATACATTTAGTATGACGACTTACAGCCTTAAAGAATGTCGGGTGTCGTAAGAGATAAAACTGTTATAGATTCGTTATTTGTACATAGGAATACATTGTAATAAAATAATAATACTACCATTTATGAAATAATTAATCTAACATTTATTTTTAATAAAAAATATTCGTATTAAACTAGTCTTTGAATGAACGGCTACGTACTAAATGTATTGGAGGGTTTGAAGTTAATATTTGTGATATTTATGATTTTATTTCAAAAAAGTTATTAGTGTAATTTTACTCGTTGGGTAATGCACTTTCGATATTAGTTAAAATTTTTCTGATATCTCTCATATTTACGGAATTATGGTCTGTAAACACTTATCGATTACACCCTGTATACACTATTATACACCGATGTATGATTAGCAGTGTGGGCGATGATGGTACTAAAAGAGGGTGTAAAGCTGGGTATCTGTAGTATTTTAAATCTACAGTACCTATTGGAAATTCGTAGTATTGGGAACCTGTAGTATTGGGAATCTGTAGTGTTGGGTATTTGTAGCATATTGGGAATGTGTATAATCGGGAATGCATAGTATTGACAATATCTGTAGTATTATCTCTTATCTGTAGTATAAGGAATCTGTACAATTTGGGAATGTGTAGTATTGGGAATCTGTATGTGTAGACAGAATGTCTCGACTCGACCCAGTGCGAGTTAATAAAATAATTTTCGTACACGATAATAATTATGACATTTCTGCATAAAATGCAATCTACAACTTTGTTTCGTGTTTATTTTTTAAATAATAAACTTGTCGTAAACTATACCTACGTTTTTAATACGTTATCATCCATACGAACATACAGGTTATCAATGTGGCCTTGACGCCGGCGTGGCGCCGCCACGCCGGCAAAATTATGCGGCGCGCCGCCGCCGACGTTTTCTATGCCGGCGCACACCTCTAATTGAGAAGCAATGTACTTCAAAATGGATCGTTAATTTGCACTTCACAATGACAGAATGGCAGCCACTCACAACGTTTGACAACTAAGCAGTACACGCGTTACATTGATCGTTCGGAGGAAATAAAATTAATTGTGCGGTCAATTTAATTATTTGTCAAATGTTAATACTTGAAAACGATTGCTAGTAATGCGTATTATTATTTATTACCCATTTTCGTAAAAGCCCGGATCATAGACACTCACTGTAGAGTAGGTAACATACGTACAAAAAAACTGTAGCATTGAGAACCTCCTTTTAAAATGTTAAATGTATATATAGGTAGAAAGGTAACCATTGACGATTTTTAAGCGTGAGCGATTGGCAACTTGTCCAAGCACCCTGAGGAACTGTCCACAGGAAAGACGCCCGTTTTCGCGAACGCTGTACGACCCAGAGAGTGATTTATTTATCTTTTGTTTCCCACACAATATTAGGGTCTTAAAATTATAATGGTCAACATTTTTTAAATATTATTTCTATGTTTGAATTATGGAGAAGACGAAAACGAGCAGTGGCTCAAGGTGGATTTACACTACTTAAATTCTTTCGTTACACAAAACGTGATTCGTCGAAATTCGTTGATTTCGTAGAGTGGAGGATAGAATGAGCATTCGCTCGTTTATTATATTATATTATACTCGTATGTACCTATTGTACCGTACCTACTTATTGTGTACCTATTGAATCAAATTTCTTATGTGATGTACCCATTGTGCTTTATGCTTCACAGTGGAACAAAGGGCGACGAAGATGATGACTGGAAGCAATTAAATGCCCACTTTACAACAAACATCCCGGAATTACTAATATCTAATATTGAACATGCGTTCGCAATTTTAGGCGACTGTAGGTACTCGAAGTACCCTTGTATGTAAACACCTATACAGCTACCTATACAGGGTGGATATTGACAAACTTGAAAGGTGTATTCCTGACCATATTTTGAGACTATAATGTCATATGCACTTTTCTGGATTCGGCTTAATTTAAGAGACAATGACATGTTTTTCAAAAAGCTATTTTCATTATAAGTCACTGAAAAATGTCTGCACGTTTAAAATTCTTACACTAATAGTTTTCATCTTGTTATACTCGCTGATTAAAGTTAGAGAAAATGAGAAAAAAGGTTCAGAAAAATGTCCAAACAAAAAAATAAATAAAAACCCTTTAAAAAAATAGTTTTAGTACAGATGTTGCCTTTTTTATGTGTCATTTTACGTCAAGTCCAAAACTTCGGAGGGCAATCTGCACTAAAAAAACGTCGTACGAGACAGATGCAAAAATGTATGTGATGAATACTTTTAACAAAAAATGTATGTAAACTCAAGGTTTAAGATTTCCTGATAAGACCAAGATTGTGTTCCGAAAGTGCGAGATTATGAAATAATGCAAGTTTTTAGGTTTATTTGTTACACATTTTTCGGTTTCTTCTGGCACACGGTATACTCTGCTACCTGTATTCAAAAGGTAGGTTTGACGTAATTGATTTTAATAATAAATTCATATCTATATCCATATCTAGCTTTATGGTCAACTCGGTTTTGTACTCTATTAACTGCTTGTGTATTAATTGTATTTGAAATGCATTTTTGTTTGGCTTATGCAGTAGGTTAATAACTCTATTATACTAAATAATCAAAATATATTTATTCTTAATTACAAACAAGTTTTAATAGCATACAACCCGTTATTGCTATTCCCGTTCGTCAGGTTTTGTGTCAATTTAGCAAATTCGGTGTTACTTTTAAATTACTTGCATCTGGCAGAATCTATTAGCACTAAACACTGATTAATGATTTCATTTAACTTTTAGTGTATAGTTGAACACTTTAATTAACTTGTCTAATTACTGCTTGAGGTAATTGTGCGAAGCGAAATGATAAAAAAGAATGTTCTTCTGACACTTCCTTCAACAAGGAATTTTAATGTGTTGTGTTTATTGACGCGACTGAAAGTTTATTCATTTAGAAACATTTAGGAAATTTCACTTGCACTTGAAAATGTGCACTTTTTTAATATTCCAAAGTTTTTTTTTCTTGTGCTATTTTCCCAACGTTTACTACTGCGACAAACTCGTAATAATTCTGCCGGAAAACTTGCACAGAATTCATTCATCATTGATTACAAAACATATTATCGTACGAGTGTCTCTTAAGTTTCGCAAGATTTTCAACAGAATATACAAGTAGAAGACTATGATATTTGGCCAGGCGCGGATCCAGGGGGCACTTGTCCTCCCAGCCCACCCCCCCCCCCCCTTGACACTTATGTATGCCTGCGTGCTATTTTAAGTATCAAATGCAATCATATCAAAGGCCTCCCTCCTTCCCTTTCACGTATCCCATTTGACCTACGTCCCTCCAGTTCCTATCGCCGTCGAGGTTTACCGAACTATACACATTGCAGAGTTAAATTGATTGCTCGCGTTAATTCTGTCACATTCTGTTAAAGCAAACACAGGATACATTCCATCTTATGGACCATCTAACCACGTTCAAAAGTGCCTAGTGAGCTTCCTAATACGAGTACCGGCGTGTCAGCGAGCCCAAATGAAGCCAATTCAATCTGTGCATTGTGCCGATTGTGCGAGCAATTGACATGTCCATCATCGCCTCGCCTCATACTCGTATCGTCGCAATGCTCGCTCTACCTCGGATGTAATCAATAAATATAATAAATCAATCCATGGAAATGTCACCTTTTTTTCACTTACGGGAGTTATATCCATCAAATTTAACTAATTATATATTTTTTTTATTTATCTTACTTAAATGAGTGTTGCAGATACGAGTTTGAGTAAGTATAGCGACGACATTCGTATCGGGTGTAGTGTTCACAGATTATTCTTTTTTTTTTATTTATTACATTTTTTTGTTGGTAGTGAGTGACCCTGCCAGTGAATCTAAGGTTCCGCATGAATCCTGACTAAGGAATGCAAATCGGTTTTGGAAAATATGTAAAACCGGTTAAATTTACCAAAATCTCATTTAATAAACCGGTTTTCATGCCCTAATCCTGACCAAATATATTAATTTTTTGGCCATGGTTGTTTTTTGTGTATTGAAGTAGATATGTAGGTATTTGTCTATTTATTTTTTTTATAACCAAGTATTTTAGGTATTACCTATATTTTCGCTTAATATCCAGAAGACAAAGGTTGAGCTTGCCGCGGGATTAGGTCGATTTGTGTAAGATTATTCCTTGTTGCTGGATGATTTAATGTTTATCAACTTCCTAGCGTTAGTCCCAGTATTCTGTCTCGAGCTCGTCCAGTAACCTAATCCCAAGGTTTGGAATTAGTTTAAAAATCGACAGCAATCTCATATTTTGGTAAGGTGGGGTAAGATGAAACGGATTTTTTAATGGGGTAAGACAAAAAGTCGTCCTTCTGGCACAGCGTATACAGGTAGCTTTTTGTCTTACCCCATTAAAAAAACCGTTTCATCTTACCCCACCTTACTATATCCACTCTTAGGAATGCCAAAATGGTTATGCGTGCTGATAAATTCTTTTTATTGTTTTTTTAGTAGCCAATAAATATTTTTTATTATCGATGTAAGTCATAGATAGATATGAGTACCTACGCAGTTATTTTGTTTGTGCAATGTACGTTTTTTTAAATAAAAATACTGTACATATAGAGAGAGATCTTCGGCTTCTTGAAAATGTGTCGTATCCTAATAGTTGAGTGAATGTCGGTTGCTAAGGAAGTTGAGACCCTCAAAGAAGTCAGCGGCCTACAACTATGATATGACTTGTGGCCAAGTCCTTTAAAATCGCGAAGAACGACGTATTAAACGACTCAATAAGTGTCATTAATTAATGAAAAAAATATAGTGTTCAATATAAACCAGTGTTCGGGTTTCGCTGCTCGCGGTAATTCATTTTGTTCTGTAGGACTAGTTAAGCTATTGGTAAGTATATCCTTGTTTATTTATTTTACCTTTATTGCACAGTTACAAAAAATAAAAGCACGTATAATGGCGGACGTAATGCCTTATGGCATTATCTACCAGTCAACCATTGAGTCAAACAGAAAACTTATTTTTTTGCGGAATAATTAAGCAGAAAAAAAAATAAAATCACAAAACAAAGCATTATCATATCGATACTTACAGTGTCTCGATGAGCTCACAATTGAGCAAAAGCTTCTCCGGTCCCAGTTCCACCACCGCCACAGTCTGGTCGAAGTAGTATATCATCCTCAGCGTATCATTCCCAACCCTTCGCCCCGTGTACGGCTTCACCCCGGCCGCCGGCCGCTCCGAGTCGTCCGATCTCGCCCCCACACTCCCAACCAACCCCGCCAACGACCATCCAGCGGGAAAACTCAAAGCGAACGGCTTCGCAGACGCCGACGGCGGCGAAGACACAGCAATACAACAAATAACAATAACAGAAAGTAAACTTTTTAAAACGTTATCAGCCATAGGCGCGCCTCGGGCGAGCGCTTCGCGCGCGGACCTCACCGCGCTCACTAGCCTCCGAATTGACATTTTGATTTTTTAATTTAACTTTTTAATTCGCGGGCCATGGCGCGTGCGAGCGGCGCGGCGGTGGGTCGAGGACTGGCGCGGGCACTTTCTTCGTGACGTGTTGAGTGAACTTGGCCGTTTCACTCCGTGACTTAGATAAGGTAAGTGGCATACAATGTGTCATAATACAATGTTGCGCCGGTACGCGATTTCTGATTTCTTTTGGCTGTTACGAGGTGCCATATATGTTGTCATTGTCACATTAGCATTTTAATATCCGTGCAGACAGATATGAAGTTCATTCCTAATATACTATTTATTAATAATATCCCCGTAAACGTATGAAGTGTTTCAGTTGCCCCTCTGTAGGTATCACTTACCTAACTTGAATTGACTATAAGTATTTTTTTTAATCCGGTTTTCATAATTTCCTACCTTCGAACCTGAACTTCGCGAGCTCTCTAGATACTTAGGGGCGGTCAGGACCCCCTTAGGGGTCGCAACCGCAAAACAAACTATATGTGGTGCAACCGTACTTTGAAAAACACCGGTATGTACGGCTTACCTAGTACTCCTATCTCCTTATCGACATAGTATTTTTCAGGCCTGAATATTGTTTATGATTGTTTCTAGTTATCAGTGTGTTTATTGCCGGATATTTTTATTATTATATCGCCGGAAACAAAACGAGCAAAAATTATTCTGCCTGGTCGTGAACAGTAGAAGCAGCAGCCGTAAATTGCAAATACTGCAATCGTTTACTTGCAATTTCAGGGAATTTCATAGTCTGATAATAGTGATAATGTAGAGATGTTTGACTTCTAATAAATGCATAGCGTAAGTCTTACTAAACCAGTAAAATGTAAGTACTTACTAAATTACATAAAATGTATCCTTTAATTTGATGTATGTCAGCACTTGAGCTGTTAGCAATCATTAGGTATACATTATGCAGGTACTTAACCTTAATTACAGGATCCACTTATGGAATCGATCTTGACACCTGTTATTTTTAGTCTGACTTCATAGGTGTATAGGTAGGCACCTACCTATTTCAAGTCGGGAAATTATTTCAGTACTTAATTTCGGCATGAAGGTAAAACCGACAGACAGACAAAGTTAGGTACTTTAATAACATTTATGATGTTAGCAGGGATTAGTAGGGATGCTATGTAGGGATTGGACGAGAATTAGGGCCGACCCGCAAATGAGTAGCTTTCGAGCTTAGAGTTATTTTAAAAATCATGAAAATGTCTTGCAAAGTAATGCAATTTGTAGAATACAGAAGTGCAAATATCGTAAGCCCTGCATAAAATTACGTGGCAAGAAGCCCTATCTGTTTCAGCGTTCACGTTATTAGATTACGAACTGCGGATATAAATGTTATTATGACGATAAATCGATACGCTTCATACATAACCACAATACTAAATAATAGAGTTCAAGTTCAATGAACCTGTTTTCGTTAAAAGTTATAATTATGGTTTGCTTCACTTGCTTAAAGATTATAATATCTAAATAATAATAAATATCTTGGGATAATATCTTATACACAAATCAACCTAGTCCCACAGTAAGCTCAATTAAATTTTGTGATGTGGGTACTAGGCGACGATATATATAATAGATACTTAAATACATAGAGAGCCATGACCAAGGAACAAAAATTTGTGATAAATAAATACAAAATAATGCCCTCACCGGGATTCGAACCCTGAACCTCCAGCTTCGTAGGCAAGGTCACTACCAACAGTACCAACTAGGCTCCGGAGGCTGAAAGATTAAATGGAAGGATTCTGTTCTGGAAGATTTGAAAGGCATTTTATCAAATATTTTTGATTTGTGTTCTTGCGTCTATAGAAAATAATCATTAAATGTAATATAGGCTTCCTAGGGTTCAAAATTGATTGTGGTCTAAAGTGGGGCCATCATATTGCCAAACTCAGCAGACGGATTGGCAGCGCATCTTTTGCACGAGTCGTCAAGGTGCATGCAGACCAAAAGAGCATTCGCTGTTCTATCCCCCACTCTACGAAATCAACGAATCACGTTTCGTGTAACTATCGATTTTCGTAGAGTAGGGGGATAGAACAGCGAATGCTCTTTTGGTGTGCAACTCTGCATGCACCTTCAGATTGGTGTCGAATGAGGCCGCACCAGTGGAGTAGCGTGCCTTGTCGGGGCCCCGTATAAAAAAAATTTTTGGAGGCCCTTATATGGAGGTAATATAAATTAGAAAGTTTTTATTCTTTTTCCTTACACACTTTTGGGGCCCCGTATAATTGATACGGCAAACACGGCAGTAGCTACGCCCCTGGGCCGCACGCTCGTGCTACTTCGCCACGATGCACTCCCTGATTCAGTATGGTGCAGCGCAGACCTGTAGGGGAGCTCCGCTGAGTGGGAAAGGGTATTCGGGCGTTTTCACAAACCGTTGTTGAAATCACCTTGTTATTTAATTCTAATACGAGTAGGAAAAAAAGATGTCCCAAAATGTTTTTTCCATTACGGTACCTACCGTTTTTTCATAGATGTTCAAAGGCGGTAGCGTAATGGAAGGAATGAAAACTGTATGCAAATTATGGGACATTTTTTTCTCCTATTAAAGGTGCGTTCAAACCAAAAGAGCATTCGCTGTTCTATCCCCCGCTCTACGAAATCAACCAATTACGTTTTGTGTAACAATCGAATTTCGTAGAGTGGGGGGTTAGAATAGCGAATGCTCTTTTGGTTTGAATGCACCTTTAGAATCGAAAGAGCTCGTGATCCTGAGTAGAACAAGCCCAAACTGTTGATTTCAACAACGGTTCGAGAAAACGCCCATTCCGTTTCCAGAAACGGGCGGAACACACCTGCAAGACCGTACTTTAAGGAACTGAAAATATTGACATTACCAACGATAGTCATCTTGCAGATGGCTGTATAGGTGAGGTCTAAAATACTATCATAATGTTTCGGTGCTTGTGAGCATTCCGAAAGATTTTAATGCTGAATTCCTGAGCATATATTTAGAGTATTTAATGTTATATATAATATATAAAATTTCCTGGATTCGGCTTGGTTCTGGAGATAATTAACCTTTTTTCGAAATAAGTTTTTCGACATACGTATAACTCGTCATGAAACTTCTTTTTGATTACAATGCTACCACAATGTGTTCTAATATTACCACACCTTTTGCCTGACAATCAAAAATAAGAACAGACTTGTCGAAAAAACCTGTTCAAAAAAAAAACATTTGTAAAAATAATTTTAACAAATTATTGTTATGATAAAAAGTATTGGAAATGTTAAAAAGTATTCAAAAAGTCAAAAAAAAGAAAAAAAAAATTGTGGAATTTTACATTAGGTCTCATAATATTTTTTGTTTATTTCGATGTCTAGAATGCATAGTTAAATCTTCCGCAATGCTCGGGAGCACCGTGAATAATATCATAAGCCATTAATGCAATGCTATAACGCCTGCAATGTATTCGTTTGGACTCGACACGATAGAGTGCTCTACCAACGGCATAAAATATCACAGGCGCGAATTTGCCCTCCTGACACTGGATTTTAACAATTGAAAAAATAGGTTCCGGTATAAAAAAAAACTGTCATATCATAGCTCAATGCCAATGAAAGAAATCCTAGACACGCGCCTGTAGTTCAGAATATATAAACAAACCCTTTCTTTATTAATAGGATTCGAAAACACTGTTGACACAACAGTGTATCAGTCAATCTAGGATATATTCATAGTTTAAGTACAGTCGCCATCAGATATATGGTAGCGGTCGAGGTTCCCAAATAAATCGGAGCA
>JALPQI010024649.1:0-14221 GCA_025490895.1 Thaumatotibia leucotreta
GTTCTCAGTTGTAAACTAAAAGTTAAGCTTAGGTTTAAATCCGAAATGCTTGTCATGACACTTACGACTGAAAGATGCCGCCAATAGGACGTTCATGCACTGTAAACCAACCATCAAAGAAATATCAATTTTGTAACACTTGTTAGAATAAGTTAAAGTTCCAATATGGATATTTCGTAGTGGTATAAAAACACATTACAATACAAGTACGAAAAACATGAAGCTCGAAACGCGTGGCGATAAATTAAAATACGAACGAAGGGAGTGTTTTAATTCGACACGAGTTACGAATTTCCCTTTCGCGTTTTTCAGTATAGATGGCCCTCCGAAGTTTTCGGCTTGACATAAAATGAATAGCACTTCTCGCAGTAGCGCGTAAAACAATACCATCTGTTCCTATTGAAAACTAGTATTTATTAGTTTAGAATAACATTAATTTTAGCAGTATTTGCTGACGTAGAATTGATACAAAAAACATTTTTAATTTTATATTGAGTGACCAAAAAATAAACATTTTCCTGTTGCCAGCAAAGTTTTGAGACACAGAAAAGGCCCCCTAGGAGATTTTAGCACTAATTTAATGTTCAAAAGATACTTACTTATATTACCTATTTCAAAATTTTATCGACCCTTCCAACATCCAAAAATCCTCCTACTATTTTGAGTAGCAAAACCTAACAGACAAC
Organism: Thaumatotibia leucotreta; assembly: GCA_025490895.1. Classification (NCBI taxonomy): domain Eukaryota; kingdom Metazoa; phylum Arthropoda; class Insecta; order Lepidoptera; family Tortricidae; genus Thaumatotibia; species Thaumatotibia leucotreta. The sequence goes on from JALPQI010024649.1 coordinate 687, forward strand.
GGAAATGTACTTATTTTTGGCCACTTTTTACATAGTTTGCAATTTCTATTGATAGCGCCTATAGGAAGTTTGGTGTCAGTGACAAAAGCATATTCGAATGTTCTTCAAATGTATGTAAATTAGTTTTAGTGGGCAAACTGAGTGGACGCTTAAGCGGAGCGGTAAGCTAAGCTGAGCGTGCGGCGTGGCGGTCATGTTAAACAAATACCTATGCTTAGCTAAGTTGCCAATCGCTAACGCTTAGTAGCGTATCGTAGATTTCTCTCTCTGTCACTCTTTCAAAGACAATTAGCTGCCTTTCGTTTACGATTGAGCGTTAGCGATTGGCAACTTGGCTAAGCACCCTGATCTGCTGCCGCGAACACCGAAGTTCGTTTTCGGGGATTTGTCTCTGTCAATCCAGCGAAGGCTCATTAAAGTGGCAGAGAAAAATCCCCGAAATGTGTGGTCTTGGGTTTTCGCGGTAGCAGGCCTGAGTGCCCATTCAAATCCCTCGGACGCTCGTCGCCCCGCTACCCGCCTCGCCGGACGCGTCGCTTGACGCGCGCCACTCAGACCTTACGCCGCGGCCACAACGGTTTAAGGCGACCGGCTTAGCGGAAAACGTATGGGGCTCCCTCTCGTACCCATATCGGCATCCCGCTCCAACTCATGGATTAGCTCGCCGCTGGTCGCCTTAGACCAATGTCGTGGCCGGGGCATTACACTTAGTGTTTCTGACTTCTCCGTATATGATAATATTGATAATTAGTTTAAGTGTTTATTGTTAAGTTGTGATTTATGTTCCTTTTACGAAGTAAGCATTAATAGGTAATTTTAGTGTAATTTTTTTATATGTATTTCTTTAATAATTTGCATTAAGTACCTACACGACGAGTTAGTACATAACAAGGAAGGTTTACAACTATAATAATTACATTTATAAAATAATTTCTGTGCCATCATATGTCATAATTAGTAGTGAGTATTAAGTTATAGTAGATAGTTAGTATTAAGCACAATAAGTACCCTCATACTTGTAAGTTAATCGAAATATGTATCTATTATTAAGGAAAGCAAACGACTTGAGACTCATAATTTGTAAATACACTTCGCTATTACTCGTATAGTACATTACGACACAAGTGCGAAGAACATGAAATTTCACGTGTCTCTTACGACGTTTTTTAGTACAGGTGGCCCTCCGAAGTTTTGGACCCGACGTAAAATGAGCCACTTCTCGCACTAGTGCCTAAAAAGCCACCATCTGTACTAAAGGTTCAAAACTTCGGAGGGCCATCTGTACTAAAAAACGTCTTACGAGACACGTGCAAAAACGAAATTCGTAACTCGTGTCGATTTAAAACACTCCCTATCGGTCGTGCTTTAACACATCGCCACTCGTTTCGAATTTCATGTTTTTCGCACTTGTGTCGTAATGTACTATTACAAATGAGTTGTGTAATGTATACCTACACATATAATATAAGAAATCAGAAAAAAAAGATAAGTCAACTGGTATTTTAAAATTTGGCACAATTTACTAGGTATATACTTTGACACAATATATTAATAAAAATAATAATAAAAAGCAAGGCATTTGTTTTATTCATCTCCAAATATTCGTTAATTGTTACAAACAGGATTTGTCTCTTTCACTCCAACGAAGACAGAGAAAAATCCTCGAAATTTACGAACTTCGATTTTCGCGGCAGTAGGCCTGGAACTCCATGCATATGTATTTCGGCGTAGGGCCCCTTTTATATCAGGTCCGGCCGAGCTATAGGGAGATGGTTTAGCTATCTACGCACTTATGCATGTAGGCATGGACTCATAATGAAAACACAACATGAATTAAGATCTTTTTTTATTACTACTCTGGTTCGCAAGAGTTAAACCACAACATGAGAAGAACCAGGAAGAAACTCAAGCGGGTTGTATGTTTTATTTAATCTTTTCAAATCATTGGTAATTACAATTTTAGATCATTAGAACAGGTACACACATAAAACACGATTAACCATACACTTTAAACAGCAACAGCAACTAATGGAAAACGACTGGAGAGTTCTAAGTTTGAGTCCATGCTTTACCAATTTCAAAACACAAGAAATAACGACTTTCGTCAGGATGCTAGGAAATAACGATCTGAATCTGAATCTAACGAACTATTGAATCTAGTCAAACTCCTCTTACTCTAGAGTGCACTTAATCAAATCTATTCGCGGTCTCAAGATAGACTGACTTAAGGGAAGGAATGATCATAATTGGAATCTATTCAAAGTCTAGGCAAGAATCAATCTTTCGAAGTCTAACGCGGGAATCAGAATGAATTGAAGTCTAACGCGCGAATGCCTCATGAAAACAGCGCTAGTGACCTTTTATACTGTCAGGTCATAAATTACCTGCTTCACAGGCGGGTAGATCTCAACCGGATTTTATTATCTACCTGCATGGACCAAAGCAAAGACCACTCGAAGCAATACATTGCTTATCGTTTTCTAGATTTAGTAACTCTTAACAAATTAATTGTAAACATTGCAAACAAAACTGTTCTTATTATAACACAATTCTGGCGTTCGATGGCTCGACGTGTTGTACAGGTCTGCGCCAACTGAAGCGCGACTCCGACATACTGTATATGTCAAAAACGCCGAAAAAAGGTTCGTTCATATCGTCTAAAACACAATAATTACAAGATGTTACCAACTACGAGCAAAACATAAATAACAGTTCCAAGTTAGACGAAGCTAAGTCTTATTCTAATGCAATAACGACTCTAAAAGACGCAAAACATTTTTCACTTAATATTTGAACGTAAATGCATGGAGTGCCATATCGCTGACATATGAAGATTCGGTAGCTGGCCCTATACCGCGAAAATAGAAATTCGTAAATTTCGAGGGTTTTTCTCTGTCACTCCAACGAAGGCGTCATTAGAGCGAAAGAAACAAATCCTCGAAATTAGCGAATTTCGAAATGCGCCGTAGGGCCACTGGTTTCCGCTGTTTAGCGGCAATGACGAAGCCGTTGCAGTCAAGCAGCGAGAACTTAGTATCCAAACTATCCAAGATTGGTGTGTATCCTCTTTCACGTATAATAGATGGCGCTGCCTACCTCGTTCTAAGCGTAATTTGAAAATAATAAAATAGTAATAAAAAAAATATCTTGGGACGTCTCACACAAATCGACCTAGTCCCACGGCAAGCTCAATTAAGGCTTTTGATGTGGGTACCAGGCGACGATATACAGGGTACTCGCGAGGAAACCGAAAGATTTTAACTATGCATTCTAGACATCAAAATAAACAAAAAATATTATGAAACCTAATGTCAAATTCCACAAAAAAAAAAATTTCTTTTTTTTTAGACTTTTCGAATACTTTTTAATATTTCCAATACTTTTTATCATAACAACAATTTCTTAAAATTAATTTTTGAAATGATTTTTTAGGGACAGGTTTTTTCGTCAAGTCTATTCTTATTTTTTGATTGTCAGGCAAAAGGTGTGGTAATATTAGAACACATTGTGATAGCATTGTAATCAAAAAGAAGTTTTATGACGAGTTACGTCGAAAAACTTTTTTCGAAAAAAGGTTAATTATCTCTAGAACCAAGCCGAATCCAGGAAATTTTATATAACATTAAATACTCTAAATATGCTCAGGAATTTAGCATTAAAATCTTTCGGTTTCCTCGCGAGCACCCTATATTTAACAGGTAGATACTTAAATAGGTACATAGACAGCCGTGACCAAGGAACAAATATTTGTGTTAAATAAATACACAAATAATGCCCTCGCCGGGATTCGTAAATATAATGGTTAAAATGCTTTATCTGGAACTGTTTGCATTGTAGGGTTAAGACGATACTGCCTGATGATAGACTATCGTATACAATAAGCGATAATTAATGAATGTATGAGAATGACAGATTCGGACGAAAAGTCAGGTGATAATGTGGGTGATAATTTTCATACAATATTATGATCACGTGACTTATATATTGCTGATCGTATACCATTGCAGAATGGCATCTTGGCTAGGCATGCTGGTTAATTTTTAGGGTTCCTTAGCCAAAATGGCAAAAACGGAACCCTTATAGATTCGTCATGTCCGTCTGTCCGTCTGTCCGTCTGTCACAGCCGATTTACTCGGAAACTATAAATGCTACAGTAACGAAATTTGGTAAGGATATGTGTTGTATGAACCGCTACAGGATTATGATACTAAATTGTAAAAAAAACCATTGGGGTGGGGGCCCTCCATACATGTAACTGAGGGATAGATTTTTTTTTTTAGTTGTACATAAGCGTGTGGGGTATTAATAGAAAGGTCTTTGAAAATAATATGAAGGTTTATACATCAAATTTTTATTTAAGCAAATTGTTTTCGAGATATCAGCTCTCAAAGTCTGAAAAATGTGTCCCCCCCCCCTCTATTTTTTAAACTACGCAATATAAAATTCCGAAAAAAATATATGTTATGCACATTAATAAACTCTATCAATGATTTTTGGTTTGATTAAATTATTTCCTATAGTTTTTGAGGTAGGTTGTTTTAACTGTATTTTTTTAATAATAAATTGATAATGGTACGGAACCCTTTGCGTGCGAGTCCGACTCGCACTTGGCCGGTTTTTATTTTTCTGGTTACATCTAGAACCACACTTGTATATATTAAATGTGAAACAGCTTATACTACAATACGTAGCACTTGCCACAATTTTTCCATTCTCGTCTCCATCAGTAGATCAGCAGTAAAATAGTACATTACGACACGATGGGGAGTGTTTTAAATCGACACGAGTTACGAATTATACACAGCTATGCTATTCTCTTATTCACACATTCGACGCTGCGTTCATCAACGAGCTCACTTCGACGTCGAGCGCAGCGCTGCGAAAAACGGTATTCACTAACGTAGAACAGCTCGTCGTCGAACTGTAGGCGGTAAGGTAACTCTCGACGCAGTGTAGTTCCAGCTCACACCGCATTCGTCGCCGAGCGCTATTGTCGTTTAAAGTGCATTATTGAATACCATTTTTAGGCTCGACGCTGCCGCAGCGCTGGCACAGCACCTTCCTTAGTGAATAACACTGCTGTTGTCTCAACAGTACTTTCGTATCCCGGTCTAATCGTGGTTTGATAATAATGTTGTACGTCTTATCTCCCACTAGGCATGTACTTAGTATTGTGAACTTTTGACTCCTTGGTACGAACCATGTCACAGTGAGAACTATAAGAGATTTCTTAGAATTTGCTTTATAGCGTCACTTTAACACGGTTCCCGAGTGGCCTAGGGCTCCTATTGGCCTTAATTGTACCTACTGCTTCTTATCAGTAGCACTTACTAGGGCTTCCAAGTATTCGAGAGTTTTAGGTATTCGATTTTACGTTGTAATATTCGAATAGTTTTAAGAATAAACAGTTTAAATTGCAGGCAAAATAACATTGATTTGCATATTTACGTCAAATATTTCAGTAGTTATTCGTCAGTAGTCAACAAAGATCACATTGCAGGTATATCCTAACTATTCGCTTGGTTCATTCAGGAAACCTTGCCTGCTACCACGAACACCGAAGTTCGCAAATTTCGGGGATTTTTCCCTGTCACTCTAATGACGCCTTCGTTGGAGTGACAGAGACAAATCCCCACAATTTGCGAACTTCGGTGTTCGCGGTAGCAGGCCCTTTTTTACTAAGATAGGTATGCCAGAACATCATGACAAATCGTATGAAGTCCAAAAAATATTTTACCCGTTTAATAATGTAATATTTTTTAAGCTTTGATACAGAATGAGAATACTTACTAAAATTTAGGTAATAATTGTTGCTGTAATTTTGACTAAATAATTACCTCAAAAATACATTTTGTTTGATATATGACATCCGCAAATCCTCAGCCGTGTGGTGACGGCAGTAAGAATACATTTGTCACCACCCCCCAACTCCTCCTGCGGTTGTCGTAAGAGTCGACCAAGAGATTGAAGTGTCACTGGCCACTATTTGATAAAAGATTGATGATGGGCAGCAGCGTGCTCATAGTGGACACATTACTGCGATCGCCAATCCGCTTGCCCAGCGTGGCGATTATGGGCATTTACCTCCTAATGCGTTTATACGCGTAGTTAATAGGAGAGGCCTACGTCCAGCAGTGGACTATCATAGCCTGATGATGATGATGACATTCAATATTTATAATTTAAAAATACAATTATTCAAGTTTGCAACCTTTCGGTTTATTGTGGCAATACTGCCAACGTAGAATTTAAAAGTTTGATGTTTCCCCATTCGCTAGTATTGGCGAAAACGTCAGTGGGATTCCAAACCGTTGAGTCAACACAGTTCTCGCTTTACGCAACTTTTCGTATTAGAATTTAAACATCATTGACACGTGCCGTAGCTCTAGTTAAAATATTATTATAGTGGAAGCAGCAAAGTGCTCAGCTAAGGAGCCCTCAAGACCGTGTCTGCAAGGCTGAACCTAGGAAGTTGGATGCTGAAGGTAACGATTTAGAAGACTTCAGCTAGCCGGGGGAGCCCGCTCTGCACCGACAGCAGAACAGCAAAACCGGAGATCCAATCTCCAGTATCCGGAACAGAAGGTAACCTACTCACTTCGCTTTAGTTTTCCGTAATTTTGAATTAGCAACGGCATTCTTGCTCATCCACCCCTAACATATTCTCATTCAAAATACTTTCGTCGAAACGTTTAATTTTCGAATTTATTTACAGTCCACTCCTTTGGTTTCACTAACAACAATTATTGTATTTTTATTTATTTTTAAGATAATACAATTATGAAAAAACAATTATGTATTGTATTTTTATTAATTTTTAAGATAATAATAAAATATTCGTATACCCCATGCCACATTATTCGAATGCTAAACTGGACCGAATATTCGAATTGGAATCCCTAGCACAAACATTACCCGCTATATAATGTCCCCGCCCGACAATGTGAGTAACATTCAGTTAATTACCTGAAAGTGTGGTCACATCATACTATGCAGTACCTTCTGCTTATATTTCTGCTATTGGAAGCATCGGTCCACGCCTCGCCGCTAAATGGCAACCATTTCGAACGTTCAATATGCGAAGACAACACCACTGCTGTATACGACTATAATCGTGTCAATATATCGACATCTCCATTTCACAAAATAATGGACGTCTACATTAATACTCCTGAAGTCGTGCATTCCACCCCTGCAGCAGTGCTGGTAGGTAAAACTGACGGCAGTATTGTGCGATGCCTCTACGAGAATCCAAGTGAGTGCGAAATTGTCCATGACGCTGTTTCAGAAGTTCTATCTTTGGTTGTTTCCGGATATAACTTTTATGCTGGTCTGCGAAATGGAACGATTTTAAGATGCAGATTATATGATGAAGACTCGTGTACACTCTTCTATACGTTCGAGTATTTTGTGACTTCGCTGGTTACTGCAGAAGGATACCTTTATGCTGGAACTAGAACTGGCACTTTATTAAAATGCCACATGCATCGAATTAACAGCTGTCAACCCTTGCATAAATTCGAAGATATGATTACGTCTCTGGTTTACTTCAATGAATCTATCTACGCCGGTTTACAGTACGGACAGTTGATGCGCTGTTCTCAGATATCTACAGGCTGTAATCTTGTATATACAATGACTACAAGCGTTACGGCCTTACTGAATATGGGAGATAGTATTATTGCAGGAACTATGGATGGTCTTGTTTGGAATTGTTCACAAAAGTTAAACGCAACTGATCTTTGCGTGTCTAAGAAAAGTCGTACAATCCCGTTTAGCATGGCAACAATCAATGGAAAAATATATTTCATTGATTTGTGGGATGTAATATATGATTACAATTGGACGGATGGTGAGGTTTCCCTCTATCAAAATATGAAAGGCGCTTCCAGCATAGCATTTGTGCATGGAACATACGAAATGCAGAGCCGCTTTAAGAATGAAAACAAAACTTGTAAGTTGCAGTGTGGATCTTTGTGTCCGCCTTACGTAACTTACTATGACGCGCAAGAAAGGGCGGCTTTCAAAGTGCAAGTAAAAGAGGGTAAGCTGTACAATTCTTTAGGCATTTTAGTGGATACCAGCGATGCAGATGTGGGAAGGTCTGGGCGAGCTGCCATCTTCGCGATGGGGCCTGATGGTACCATATTACTTTCTAATCGGCACGAACAGGGACTGCTGCATACGTCGAGCTTCTTCGCTGGTAACCCCGTGTCGGGGGCTGGAGAGATGGTGGTGAAGAACGGAGTGATCCAGAAGATATCTGCCTGCTCGGAGCACTACCAGCCTGACCTGAATCTGAACAGACAGGTGGTGCAGTCACTACGGTCACAGGGGTACATGGTACCCATAACATCTCAAATATGTAATGAGGAATATTTCGATGAAATTGAAGAAAATAATGTTCAATAACATAGTGATTTTTAGTGCTTATTTTGTGTTTTAACTTTTAACTTCTATCCGACTTTCAAATTGTATTAGGTAATATGTTTATCTAAGTAGTTGTAATTCTCTATTTTTTTTGTAATTTGTCTCTTATCACTAACTCATTAGACATTATCTCCGCCCTCCGTCGAACCAGAAGCCCAAATGTAACATTCCGTACGTGATATTCGAGTAGTCGTGTCATTATACAGTGTATCTTGTTAAAATGTCTGCTAACAACGTCTGTTTACGCTTCTCCACTAAGTGACTACTATGGAGATAAGTCAAGAGTTCAAATGTAACATTCCGTACGTGATATTCGAGTAGTCGTGTCATTATACAGTGTAGGTATCTTGTTAAAATTTCTGCTAACAACGTCTGTTAACGCTTCTCCACCAAGTGACTACTATGGAGATAACTCAAGAGGCAACGACAACACTTCTCCACTCAGTGACCACCATGGAGGGAGTTCAAGAGGCAAAAAACAACACTTTTTCAATAAGTGACTATCAGAGTCAACGATCAAAACGCGAAGACGTGGTACTATACTAAGTGACGCACGCGTAGACAACTCCACAGAATACGAGTATATTCGCGTCAATACATCTACGAGTACATCTGTATTCCACGATTTCCACGACACAATCGACGTACGAATTACAAAACATGAAGTAATACATTCTACCCCCGCGTTAGTGCTTGTTTGTAAACGTAGTAGCGAAATTATTTGATGCAACTATGACAACCCAACTCCTTGTGATCTGTTAGCGTACGCCGGTGATGGCTTCCATATTTACTCTTTGGTAGTTTTCGGGGAGTATGCTTACGCCGGAGACGAGAACGGAGATTATGAGATGCAAGAGTACAGTGAAAACAACTCGTGTAAATTTTTCTGGAGAGGAAAAAACCTATGTTGGGTCATTGACAGTCGCGAAAAGGTATCTTTACGCGGGATTCCGACGGGGCACTGTTTTGCAATGTCCTTTAAATCAAGTAAACAGTTGTGAGACAGTGCTTGAACTTGAAGACTCTGTTGACGCGTTGATGTTTTTTAATAACTATATGTATATTGGCTTAAATAAGAAGTTGCTATGCTGTTCCTTGGAGTCTAAGAACTGCAGTACACTATGAAAAGTGGTAAAATGGGATTAACGACCGAGGGAAATAATATTATCGCCTACACTTGGGAAGGAGGGAGGTAGTGCAATTGCACCCAATCAGATGCAGCTACGTAAAATTGCGTGTCTAGGCGATTAGATTACGCAATGAATATGCTGACTGACATATCAATGGAAACATACTTATATCTTGTTGAAAATGAACGGTCAATACATAAATGCAAAGGAGACGTTTGTTCTTATTACAAGCAACGTGTGGACAACTGTCTTAGTGTAGCTTTTATGTACGGGACATACGAAATGCTGAGTCGTTTTAAGAATGAAAACACCGTTTGCAAGCAACGCGGTGTGTGTCCGTCTTACATGGCTTACTATGATGCAAAACAACGGGATGTGTTCGAAGTTCATGTGAAGGATGGAAGACTATACAAATATTTTGGTGGATACCAGAGATGCAGATATGAGAAGGTCGGGACGAGCTGCCATCTTTACGATGGGGCCGGACGGGACTATACTACTTTCTAATCTCCATAGACGAGGGTTGCTACATACGTCGAGCTTCTTCGCTGGTAACCCCGTGTTGGGGGCTGCAGAGATGGTGATGAAGAACGGAGTGATCCAGAGGATATCTGCCTGCTCGGAGCACTATCAGCCAGACCTGAAACTGAACAGACAGGTGGTCCAGTAGCTACGGTCGCAGGGATATAAGGAACTTATAAAGTCAGTATGTGTAATGAGGATGCGAATTTCGACTAGACTGGAGAAAAATAATGATCAATAAATTAGTAAAAACAAATAATGTGTTTATTATATTAGGTACAGTATTTAATACTAGTTACACATAGATATAAAAAAAATATATAAATATAAATATAAATATCTTGGGACATCTTACACAAATCAACCTAGGCCCACGGTAAGCTCAATTAAGGCTTGTGTTGTGGGTACCAGGCGACGATATATATAATAGATAGATACATATAGATACTTAGATACATACACAGCCACGACCAAGGAACAAACATTTGTGATAAATAAATACACAAAGTCTGCCCTAGCCGGGATTCGAACCCGGAACCTCCAGCTTCGCAGGCAGGGTCACTACCAACTAGGCTACAGAGGCTGACAATATCGATCATCAGCCTATTATAGTCACTGCTGGACGTAAGCCTCTCCTATTAATTACCTATGCGTATAGACGCATTAGAAGGTAAATGCCCATAATCGCCACGCTACGCAACGCAAGGGGATTGGTGATCGCAGTAATGTGTCCACTATGATGACGCTGCTGCCCATCATCAATTTATCAAATACTGGACAATGACACTTCAATCCCTTAGTCGACTCTTACCCACTCAATTGCTTTTGGTAAGAGTTGTGTTGTTACCAGCTGTCACTCTTATTTTATATAGGAATAAAACTTAACCAAAATTTCAAAGCAACTGAGTGGTTACGACACCCGCAGGAGGAGTTGGGTTGGGGTTAGTACTAATTATTAGCACTTAACTTATTTCCCGGTCCCGTACAAATTACATACACGTGCGCTACGAACAAATAAAACATGGAAACCGCACGCCATACTAACTTGCCTTTCAAAAACGGTCCTGCATTTTAGTTGACAAGCGTCACCCCCTCTTCAATGCATCACGGTAATGAATTTCAATGTCAAATTATAAAAACTTAAACCGCCATTTAAAAATAGTTGTTATTGGTCCGTCAAAGTTTTGATTGGCTATATTCTATAATATATAAATATTTGTCAAAGATGTTGCGCCGAAATATGCGTGGTGCTAAGAAAAGCACTTTGTCCTGCCCATCTTGGCACAATTGTATAATTATTGTGTTTGGGGCATTTTTGAGCCGGCATTAGACGTCCATGTTATACATGGTCTCAGCACGTGCGTAATTATATTACCCACAAGAAAAATAAAGCCCATCATATAAATAGAATTAAACGGTTAAACTCACACAACAACAACGTTTGTGTGTATTTAGTTACCACGCGCGACATGTATCGAAGATCTAGGTCTCAAACATGTCGCGCAGCAAAGTGACTAAATACAATCATCGTATCTTTGGTTTTAATTATAAAATATTAATAAAATATTTCTAAGTGGTAACCTTAGGACGGGCTTGAAGGTTTGTCCTATAGCTAAAGTCACCCTGAAAAACAACCCCTATAGTTAGAAATTATAGAATATAGGCCAAAAATATGGGCATACCTGTGATATTTTGGGATTTACAATAGGCCCCCTAGAAGATTTTTAGAAGTTCCTGAAGGGTTGATAAAATTTCGAAATAACCTAATATACTCGTATTATTACGTATAGATGCTACTATTATTACATAAGCAGGTACCTATGTATATTAGTACTACTTCTGAAATTCTAACTCATTACCAAAACAAATACTTATTTTGCAATTATTTTTAGCCACCTTGTAAGGTTATTTTTTTTGGTTCCATAGTAAACTGAAACCCTTAGAGTTTCGCCATGTCCTTCCGTCTGTCTGGTTGTCCGCAGCATAACTCAGTTCCCGTTAGAACAAGAAATTTGCAATTTGGTACATGTACTGTACACATATTAATCACGCCGACAAGGTGGTAGAATATTTTTTAGAATATTTTTATCAGTTAACCTTTGAGTAGATGAGAGAAGACATTTATAGTAGACAAAAGCAGCAACATATTAGTACAACAAAGTAAACAAGTAGGTAATTATAAATACAAACATAAAGGACCGGATTTAGTATTACATAAGAGAGGAGTTGAGAAATAACAGATAGTAGGAAAGTCACCTACGATCACCATTCTTCGTGGGTATCATATGTGTGTTAGAAAGAGTCTTCCATGCAAAACTAGTGTCTCAAGTGCTTTCACAATCGAGATATGGGCAATGTATGAATGTTCCCCGTGTACAGTCGAGTGCATTAATATATAGACACATTTATAAGGGATCAGTATGGAGAAGTGTATATATATTAATGCCCTTGACTGTACCAATGGTGCCAAACTACCCCTATATATTTTTTGCTAATGTGGAAATAAATGTTTATTCGTTGTTTTAATTAAATTAAGGAATTTTCGAGTTACGATCCAAAAGTTAATTGTTCTTCCATCTTAGGGTAGATTTTCAATATCTGAAACGTGTGACCGACAAACGGGATTTAACAATACCATAAAATCTTAGGAGTGTTCCAAGAAGAAGTTTCATTTAAATAATTCTCAGTATTATTTCGCAGGTACAATCCCTAGACAAAACAAAATTTGCATTACCTGCTATAGAAAATCTGCAAAGTACAAAACAATATCAAATCCGACTTTCGTTGAAAACGATTAATTTGTTTATTCTCGGTCATTTTCCCTCTTATGACAACAGTGCGAGTGTGAAAGAGACGTCAGCTTGGTTTGCGAAGCACATGTACCGTACTTCATGCCTGCTACCGCGAAAATATTGGGGAATTGTAAATATTGGGGATTTGTCTTTGTCACTCCAACGAAGGCGTCATTAGAGTGACAAAGAAAAATCCCCGGAATATGCGAATTCCGCATTCGCGGTAGCAGGCTTGAGGCCCTACCGCGAACCACGAACGATGTGTCGGCGCCCTGTCACCCTTACCTAAGAATACACGAGTGCGAGAGAGAGGCAACACTTTGTTCGTGGTTTCTGGTCTACCTTGGGGGTCGGGGGCGAAGAGGGGATAGCTCCATGGAAGTAACAAAGATTAAGCCAAAACTACGAACATTGCCGATCCTCAGTTTCGTCATCTTTGTCTTTCCAAGTACCCCTCAATTAGAGTGACAGAGACAGTTGCTTCGGATTATTGCAACCCAGGTACTTGGTTTTTTTCGCAACCCTCAGACAAACTCCCCATATTTCAATTCATTCGTGTCTCAGTTCCCGAACTAGTCGCACTTCCTCTTCGTTAGCAGCGCAAGCGCATCTTTTCTTCAGTTTTCCATTCAGAGTCCCTTTGAGTTACTACGATGTTCGA
>JALPQI010024650.1:0-17706 GCA_025490895.1 Thaumatotibia leucotreta
GTGAATATACCTAAAGTTAAGGAATTCTTGTACTAATAATTTTGGGATAAAACAATTAACGGTACAATTAGGTTCCCCGGTCTATAGCCCTATCCAATCGTACATAGATTTATAAAAGCTGTTAACTTTTGGCCACAGAGTGGACAACTTTTGTTTGTAAAAGTAGCTCTTTATTATTATTTTTTTGTTGTAATATAATAATAAAAATTGTTGTAATATAATATTACATTACAACAAGGTATCTTCTTAATATACCTTTTCAATACAAATAGTGCTTTTTACGCACTAGTGCGAGAAGTAGTTAATTTTGTGTCAGGTCGAAACTTCAGAGGGCCATCTGTACTGAAAAAATATACGTCCGAAAACTAAATTTGTAACTCGTATCGATTTAAAACGCTCACTTCAATCGTGTTTTATATTGTTCAATCGTGTTAACTTAACGTGTTAACTTAACCCTACGAAATTCGTTCGTTACACGAAACGTGATTCGTCGAAATTCGTTGATTTCATAGAGTGGGGAATAGAATGAACGAATGCTTGTTTGGTCTAAATGCACCTTTATCAGCCAAATGAATGCAAATCACGCTGGTCGGTGTAAACCCTACAGAAACTTTACAATACAAACGATACTTTGTAACGCAGTATATCCAAATGTCCTGTGAGTTACCATTTCTATGCAAGCGGTAAAATTCGCTTTCTGTAACGTTGTAAAGTTTGTCGTTCGTTATGTGCCGCACTGTATGCGATGCGGTGTTATTTTTATTCTCATTGCTTGTAAAGGGAACGGTATGTACTGGCTTTACTAGATATGTCAGAGCAGCTGAAGTGCTCAAAAATATCTAAACGTGGAATGTGTCTCAAAACTGACGAATTAGGTCCCATTCGTACGTCGACGGCTATGCAATCTACGCATTTATTATTTCTACTAGGTCACCTTCTTTATTCACACTTTCTTGCACAATATAAGGGCCGTGAGGCGACGGTAGTAAGAATTCATTTGTCACGACCCCAACTCCTCCTGCGGTTGTCGTAAGAGTCGACTAAGAGATTGAAGTGTTACTGATCATTATTTGATAAAATATTGATGACGGGCAGCAGCGTCATCATAGTGGACACATTACTGCGATCTCCAATCCGCTTGCCCAGCGTGGCAATTATGGGCATTTACCTCCTAATGTGTCTATACGCATAGTTAATAGAAGAGGCTTACGTCCAGCAGTGGACTAACATAGGCTGAAGAATTGCGTAATATTGTTCCTTGTTTATTTGAGCGCCGGGAAATCCCGAGGGGAGTTCTTTATGGGAGGTCCATTTTCGGAAAAATAACGGGATCGGCTACGAGCGTAGCGCGTAGCAATTGTTGGTAATGAAAGTGTTAAAGGATTCAAGTGTCTGACTATTCGTTTTTTTTAAATTGATGGGAGACAGCATCATCATCATGGTGGCGACACTACTGCGATCGCCAACCAGCGTGACGATTCATCATCAGCCTATGATAGTCCACTGCTGGACATAGGCCTCTCCTATTAACTATACGTATAGACGCATTAGGAGGTAAATGCCCATAATCGCCAAGCTGGGCAAGCAGACTGGCGATCGCAGTAATGTGTCGACTATGATGACGCTGCTGCCCATCATCAATCTTTTATAAAATAATGGTCAGTGACACTTCAATCCCTTAGTCGACTCTTACGGCGCCCGCGGGAAGAGTTGGGGTGGTGATAAATGTATTTTTACTGCCATCATCATGCACACGGCACGTTTACACGCATAGTTAATAGGAGAGGCCTACGTCCGGCAGTGGATTGTATTACTTGTATTTTCTTACAAAGTAAAATTTTCATTGAATTACCCGAGCCCTGTAGCCAAGACTTAACGACCACTTATTTGCAAACCAAATGCTTGCAACGAGAAAAAGCTTTTATTTCTTCTTGGAGGACAGTCAAATGCATAAGTTCTAGCGTTAATTGGAGTCCTTTGGAAATGGCTTGTCTATTAGGTTGTGTGTATAAAAAATAAAAACGAGTTTATAATATTCGAGTAAATAATAAATTGGGATATGATATTTCAGTTATGATACTTATGATAGTACTATTTAATTGTATTAGATGTCACTATGAAAGAAGACTAATTAAAAAAAACTGAAAACAACCGATTTCTTCAAGATCCCGTCATGAGACCCCGACTTGGTGCCAAACGGGACCATCTCGGGATTATACTCGTACGATCAGAGATATCGAGTATCTAACTTACAAAACAAACTGTCGAGCTGAGAACCCCCTGTTTTTTGAAGTCCGTTAAAAACACACATACACAGCACATACAATAAACCAATAGGTAGTTTAATATCAATTCGTAAAGATTTACAGTCATTGTAATTGGCAAAAAAACGTACCCGTTTTTACTTTTCACAGGTCTGATAAAAATATACGTCTTACTCGTTTTTGTGATATTTGCTAATAATAATATACCTACCTACATGATTCTCATAAGAACAAGGATTAATGATTCGGGGATTGATCTAAAAATTTTCGGATCTACGTCGAACAGCTCAATTTTAAAACCCTTATTATATCACTGTTGCATAAACTTATATTACAAACTTAACGCATAAACCTTTCTACATCCTTCACGATTAAAAGACTACCCACAACGCTAACAGCCCATTTAAACTTTACATGCAATAAACAACATCACAATACTGACCATCGTATCGTAATCACCGCACATTCTGCCTTTCGGCCATCTTCGGAGACATTCGGGCATCTTCGGAGCCATTCGGCCATCTTCGGTTTCAGAGACTCTGTCTGGGGCCCATTAAATTTGCAATAATGCAACGCGAGAGCTTGATCTAGGGTTGCTAGATTGAAAAAAAAGTTTATGCGGGGGCAATGACCGGGGTAGGGTTGGCGGTTAAAGGAATGCTATCTATACAAAAAATTATTGCGGGATATTAGTTCAGCACGCTGTTTTACTACATGGCAATATCCGCATCTGTATAATTTCCATTTGTAATTTCCGACAGAAAAATATTGTACAGTTCCGACAGAAAAATTTGTATTGTAATATTGTAAACCACCAAATCGTTATTTCAATGTTTCATTGTTAAAAAAATGTTCTTACTTAAGATGTACGTCTTTTTGATGATTATAGAATCTTTCAGTGTATTTTTTTTTCATTTTAGGGACAATAACCAAACATAATTATGCAAAACGTTTGACTGTTGGACTAGGAATTCCTGTTTAATTCATTGGATTTTTTTGCAGAACCAGTAAAGAGTATAAATTGCAATCGATGATATTAAATCAACTACTAGGTTGATTTGTGTAAGATGTTCCAAGATATTTATTTATTTAACTCTAGCATGTCCTTGCTATTTTCCGATTAGATGAATTTATCTGAATACCTAGATGATAATTGACATAAATCATTTGACCGATTTATTTGTGACTTATCCTAAAAATGTATCAATGTTGTACGCCAAAATGTTGTGATTGATTTCTTATAAAATATTTACTTTTTAAAATACTTATAAGTTTTGTTTGGATTGGGGTTCTAAAAAATATTTATGACTGATAAAAAAAATCACGTGCTATGGCCCGTTTTAAGTGTTCAAAGAACTAATCGCATCCGGAACATTGTGTTGTAATCCAAAAGACCTAACACTAAAATAAACTTTAAACGAGGAAACTAAATAACTTTAACAGCGTATTCTGAAGGCCATAAGATGCCAGAAATGTTACTTGAACCCAGGTTAACCTTTGAACTTGATAACTTTTTGATGAACGCGATTGCACACCGAAAAATGACATATTTCGTCCATTGTACGAGTAAGTAGCATTATTTTCTTCTAACGATGTCAGGAATATGCTGTTAAAGTTATTTGGTATCCTCATGTTACACCGTGTTTAATGTTTAGTGATCGGAACTTTGGGATCAAAACTTTAACAACACTTGTCAAGTGGACATGTAATATTCGTATTTTTTTCACTAAAGTATTCTCAATACTTATTTATTTAAAGTTTTGTTAAAGTTTTGCACCCATAGTTCTAATTACTAATGCTGTATACTTGGTGGGGGCACTACCGTGCCTACAAGGTTGCGTTTTATAAAGTTACATGTTACAATTTCGCTGTTTGCCTCTCTAACGCGCGCACATATTGGCTAAAGAGAGGCAAACAGCAACATTGTAAATTGTAATTTTATAAAACGCGACCCTGGTAGTATTTGCGCACATAATTGCTTGACAGATTGAAAAAGATGAGATAAGCTATGAACCTTCCATGTTTAATATGTTTTTGTATTATAGGTAGGTATTGTATTTTAATGCAAACATAATAATATTATGTTGTTATCTATTGGGTACTGAATTATAATACAAATATAATTATGCAGTATAAGTTAAAAGCACTTTCAATTCTCAAATGAATACCGAATTAAGTAGACGTTTCTTAAAATTGTCGATTACTCACATTGTCTGCCTATCTCAGTCCACTGCTGGACGTAGGTATCTCCTATTAACTATGCGTATGGACGCATTAGGAGGTATATGACCATAATCGCCACGTTAGGCAAGTGGATTGGCGATCGCAGTAATGTGTTCACTATGATGACGCTGCTGCCCGTCATCAATATTCTGTCAAAGAATGATCAGTGATGCTATTAATCCCTTAGTTGGCTCTTACGGCCCGCGGGAAGAGTTGGAATGGTGACAAATGTATTTACTGCCGTCACCACACGGCCAAAGACGTTCGATTACTAATTCGATAAGAAAATACTCCAGTTGGTGATGCAGCCTTCTCCGGCATAACTTAATTCTGACATTTATCATTTGAATCACTTATACTAATATTTATACTATAATTATAACTTATACTTTCAGAGCTTATAGCATTTTAAGTTATACTTATCAGTATAGCGTCAGTATCAATATCTGTACTAGCAAATCTAGCATTATTATAAGAGTCATATATTTAACCCTTAAATTGGCAAATAAAAAAAAACGTGCGTTCCAAATACAGTCGATTGCTATTTTGATGAAAAAATAGTCAAGTTGGTGATCAAGTCTTCTCCGGCTTAAGTTAATTCTGACATTTAACATTTGAAACACTAATAACTATACTATAATTATAACTTATACTTTCAGAGCTTTTAGTATTTTAAGTTATGCTTATACAGTAGCTATCAGTATAGTATCTGTACCAGCAAATCTAGCATTATATAAGAGTAATATATTTAACCAAAAAAATACAATAAGGTTAAAAAAAATATGAACAGGTGATTGACATTGTTCAAATTACAGTGTGACAAATAATATTAGATAGTGCACTTTATAAAACCAACTTCATTTTGTTCACACCTGTCTAATTGGCAACCATGATGTATATATGCATGCTCTTGAGATTGAGAAAGAAAGATCAAAATAATAACGCATAAAAATCAAAAACTTAAAGCTAAGTTAGGTACTTAAATCGTACTTCTCTTTTCATGAGAACTATTTTGCAAATAAAACATTAAAGTAACGATGGAACCATTACAGACTAAAGCAAGAATTGCCCTTCGTTTATTCGAATTGTCCGCTCATTCCAAATTTAAACTTATAATGTTTTTTGTTGAACTCTATTACATACGCCATAGGGGCGACAGCTGCTAACTACCAAAACTAGTCGTTATTTACGCAATTCATCTCAAGTTTTTTTCTTTAGCCCTACATGTATGTGAATTAATTTAATTTAATCGCCCATTGGCAACCCTAACGCTTTTTGCGTCAGTGTGAGTGCGTAAGTACGACTGTCAATGTAGTAGTAGGGCGCCACTCAGTTGGCAAAGTCTCAGCTGAACATAACATGTACCAGCGAAAAGGACGTAAGTCTCATAGGGCTGGCTCGAGACTTCTATCCTTTTTAAAGAATATGTGGCTTTAGTTTAAATCTGGTTTATTTTTGCGGAGTTAAAGCATTAGCACGCTTTGACCGATTTTGTAGGCTGATTTATAACTGGATTTACAGCTAGAACTGTATAGCGAGTGTTTCTAAGTGCAGACAACTGTCATGAATCACATTTTTGTCCAAATTTTAAAGTTCAAAATGTTATGGGAAACAAATCTCGTTATATGATTTGCAGACATACTTGTAGAAGTCACGGTGGCACGAACAAAATTTTGCTAGAGACTTCCACTAGTGTTATTTTATCTTATGACATAAATAACGTTATGATTTTGAGATAAATTTATGTAAGTTAGACTTACCTAGTTGTAAGTCGAGAATTAAGCTTACTTTGGATGGAAATTTATCACATATAATAGTACCTACATTACGACACAAGTGCGAGAAACATGAAACAAGTGGCGATGTTTTGAAACACGACCGATAGGGGGAGTGTTTTAAAGCGACACGAGTTACGAATTTCGTTTTTGCACGTGTCTCGTACGACGTTTTTCAGTGTCGATGGCCCTCCGAAGTTTTGGACCTGACGTAAAATGACACACTTCTCGCACTAGAGCCTAAAAAAGGCACCATCTGTATAGTTCAGGAAATATTATTTGACCGACTCGTATCTTACTTATGACCTTTTGTTTTGCATTATTAACAATAGAAAAGTGCTAGACTGCTAATTGTCTAGTACGCAAAACAAAAAGTCGTAAGTGAGATAACAGTCGGTCAAATAATATTTCCCGAACTATACTAAAATATATATTTTTAGACTCGTTTGTGTCCCAGCGGCCCTATCGCGAAAACAGAAGTTTGTAAATTTTGTGGATTTTTTTCTGTCACTCTAATGACGCCTTTGTTGGAGTGACAGGGACAAATCCCCAAAATTTATTTTAAAGTACATATATTCTTACAAAGTTAAATAATTTTAAATATCGAGTTTTTAATTGAAACAGAAACTGAAACTTAGGGTTTGATTAAGAATCTGAATCTGATGAAAATATGCATACAATTCTCACAAGCCCTTTTATTTGATATTATATCACATGATTTATATTTTTCAAAACTTTTTTTTCAATTCTCTGATTTACTCCCCAAAAGGTACTTTTCATATCTATCGTTGGGTCATCCTTTTAAGCCGTGTTTCCACTTAGTGTTCTGAGCACAGAATTAGATTTGGATAGAAGAAACAAGTTCATTCATTTGTATGGCAGCCGAGCGTGTCAGATTTTGTACTGAAGTTGTTACTTGCCTATGATTTTAAATATGTCTCAGGCGTATTCATATTTTTTTGTATTGTTGCAATTAACATTACGTAAGGAGGCAATATTAATGTTTTTGTTCACTTCGACTTACAAAATTTGACGCCCGAAAGCTGCAAGCTGCGATTAAAGACGGACAACTCAGTGGATTTCACCGAGTTCATTTGACACGCTAAGTAGATACGTTTGCTTAATCTATGGTATATATGACATCTGTGGTTCTGAGCAAGCAGTCACTTGTTCGTGGACTGACGAACGAACATTTTGCTATGTGAAATCCTGTTTTCATCTTCCCAAGAACAAACGAATGCTTGGAACATTAAGTGGAAATGCGGCTTTACATGTGTACCAATTTTTTACTGAATCAGATCGTATTTACGGAGCAAATCGGCTGTAACTGAGAGACAGACAAGCAACGAATATATAAGGGGTTCTTATTTCGTTTTGAGTTACGGAACCCTAATAATTAAAAACTACAAGCGATTTCTCCAATATCCCATCATCAGACCCCAACTAGGTGCCAAGGTAACCATCACGGGGTTAAAAGAAAGTTATGGGAAACGAGAGCCTTCTCCTTTCTTGAATTCGGTTAAAAATTGAATATCTGACATATAATTTTTTATAAATATTAGAAGTCATATACCAAAGAAAAACGACCAAGATCACCTCACGTCCGAGGTGGGGATCGAACCCACGTACTCAGCTTTCGCGGCTGATGCCTGCGCGATATGACAACTACTCGTAATATTTATAATTTATATAGTATTAAGTAGTGTGACTACTGTGAAAAATAAAAAGTACAAATCAAAATATTTAGTTAATAAATGATTTGATTTGTTGATTTCAACTGTCACGATTATCACTCATATTTTAAAGACAAACGGGTCTTAAATAATCGCGTAAACTTACGTTTAATTACATCCTGACGTTTCGGGCATGACGTTAAGACTCAACCTGCGACCACGGGTGTAACGTCATGCCCGAAACGTCAGGATATAATTAAGTTTACGCGATTAAGACCCGTTTGTCTTTAAAATATGAATGTGATTTGTGTTGTCACAATACGTTCAATATTGTTTTTTATTTAAATCCGTCCTACCCAACCCCCGCCATCAATTAGGACAACAGCCCTTATGCGAATTTCGCCTACTTTCGATAAAAATAGAATTGAAAGTACGCCAAAAGTATCCAGACAATGTTAATACATAAGTTGGTTGACCTTTCAGGAAATCGGTCGCTGACTGTACTGAACCGACACGTGTAGAGGTTTTTGTTGCTAAGTTAGCCTTCGTAGTTTTTTGCTTGTGAGAGTTGTGAGTGTTACATACAAAATATCGAGAGCTTAGAAATTGCATGTAAAGTGGTATTGTGTGTTTGACCTTTTATTTATTTAAACTTTATTGCACAAAACATAGAAAATTGTACAAGTGGCGGACTTAATGCTAAAAGGCATTCTCTACCAGTCAACCATTGGTCCAAACAGAGACATTTTAGTTGGTAACTCGTATAAGTAATAAAGATAATTATAGTAATACCAAATGACTATAACAATACCTACAATTACATACTAATACTTATATAATAAGTAATTAAATAAACTAATACATATTTTATTAAAGTATTCAAAATCATAAACTAATTGATTAATTTTAAACTTTGAGGGACACACAACTAGCGTGAAATAGAAAATTTTTAATTTCAGACAATTAAGCATAAAATGTCAATAAAAACTTGGTTTTGGTGTTCATTTTATAAACTGTATTTTATTTGACACAAAAAAATAGCGTTAGCTTTACGCGGCGAAAAATTTAAAAATTTTATTACATGGCTTACGATTTTGAATAAAATAAGCAACGTAAATATAAATTTAAGATTGTCGATTACATTTGTGCGACGAGTTTCTTAAAAATACACCGTGCCCAAACCCGAAAGATTTCAATCACATGATATATTTCTGACTGCATTTTAGTAGAATAATTTCACATGAAATTATCAAGATTTAGTTTCATACATGATTAAACATTTGTCTAAAAATATTTATCGTAGGGCCCGGCCCCATGACCACGGTGCGGCGTCGTAAACGTAAAACGGCGCGACGTCGTGGCATTGCACGTTATCGCACCGTGGGAAATTACGGCGCGGCGTCGTGGCATTCCACGTTGTTGCACCGTGCGAAATTACGACGCGGCGCCGGGCAAATCCACGTTGTCGCGACGGGCAGTTTAACGTTGCGGTGCCGTGTGGAGTAGATGCATTACGTGTTGCTTTTTTAAACGATGTGATATTTTCCATAAGAGTTCTTCAAAACTTGACACAGACTTTCTAAAATAATCATAAAACTTGTGATCACTTGTTTTCAGTGCCTTGTACTCAGAGTTGGGCGTAATCAATTCCTTTTGGAGTTAATTACAGGGTTACATTCCAGTAATGACGATTCCTCAGTAATGAATTACTAGTATAATAAAAATTACTGTAATGCTGTACTATGGTTACGCATGTAAACCATTCCTTTGGGATCGGTATTGTAATCAGCTACTGTAATATTGAGTCCACCGTAATCAAGTACTTTAGTAATCTGCATTATATACTTACAACGTAATTTTGTTACTATTACGGCCTGTTTCACAATCTCCTCCTAAAGCTATCTGTCAAATAACAAATAACACTATCTCTTTCTTTCACCTGGAAGAATAAAGAGAGCGTGTTATTTTTACCTGACCATCTTGGATCTTAGAATGGACCCGAAAATTGAATTCCACGGATGCGAATTAGTCGGAAACGAGTATAATGATGAAAATTGCTAAAAAAAGTTGCCGCCATCTCGGATCTTAGAATGGATCCAAAAATCGGATTCCACGGATGCGAATTAGTCAAAAACTAGTATAATGATGAAGATTGCAAAAAAAGTTGCCGCCAGTTTGGATCTTAAAAATATACCTACTACATTTTCAGAATACGTTTTTAACAATCATGAAACTGCTAGGATGTCAGATATCAACTAGAATGACATATAAATCAAAAACGATTTTCTTCGAGTTATGGCCTGTTTCACAATCTACAGTTAAAGCTATCTGTCAGGTAAAAATAACACGCTCTCTTTATTCTTCCAGGTGAAAGAAAGAGATAGTGTTATTTTTTATTTGACAGATAGCTTTAGGAGGAGATTGTGAAACAGGCCGTAATAGTAACAAAATTACGTTGTAAGTATATAATGCAGATTACTAAAGTACTTGATTACGGTGGATTCAATATTACAGTAGCTGATTACAATACCGATCCCAAAGGAATGGATTACATGCGTAACCATAGTACAGCATTACAGTAATTTTTATTATACTAGTAATTCATTACTGAGGAATCGTCATTACTGGAATGTAACCCTGTAATTAACTCCAAAAGGAATTGATTACGCCCAACATTGAGTACAAGGCACTGAAAACAAGTGATCACAAGTTTTATGATTATTTTAGAAAGTCTGTGTCAAGTTTTGAAGAACTCTTATGGAAAATATCACTTCGTTTAAAAAAGCAACACGTAATGCATCTACTCCACACGGCAACGCAACGTTAAACTGCCCGTCGCGACAACGTGGATTTGCCCGGCGCCGCGTCGTAATTTCGCACGGTGCAACAACGTGGAATGCCACGACGCCGCGCCGTAATTTCCCACGGTGCGATAACGTGCAATGCCACGACGTCGCGCCGTTTTACGTTTACGACGCCGCACCGTGGTCATGGGGCCGGGCCCGTACCTACCTAATAACAATAATAAAGCAAAATCACTACATCTACATAGTATAAAATAAAGTCACTTTTTCTGTCCCTATGTCCCTTTGTACGCCTAAATCTTTAAAACTACGCAACGGATTTTGATGAGATTATTTTGAATAGGTACAGTAATTCAAGAGGAAGGTTTTTATGCAGGTATAGTACCCGTGCGCAGCAGGGACGGGTCGCTAGTGAATAAGAAAACAAAACTATAAAATGTATTAATTTTAACCGGTTATCATTGTATGAAATATTTAACCGGTTTCACGTTCCCTATTCCGTTAAGCACTGCACACGTTTACTCCACGTGACGTTAAAGATTTTAAAATCTAACCGGTACCTATCAAAGCCTTGCAGAGCATTACAGCAAACAGAGAGTTCCAAATCCGGGTTAATGTCTCTGGATCTCGCGTGCTCTGCGGAAACGGAAATGCTCCATATCTTACTTTTAATTAGTTATGTCAAATGGGTTTCAGAGTTTTTGCATAACTATGGTTTGCATGTTTACCTAGGTATTTGTTAATGCTTATTACTAAGAGAATGAAAGTACCTTATAAAAACCGGCCAAATGCGAGTCGGACTCGCGCGCGAAGGGTTCCGTACCAGTATCAATTTATCATTAAAAAAACAGTTCAACCTAACTCAAAAACTATAAGAGATAATTTAATCAAACCAAAAATCGTTGTAAGAGTTTATTAATGTACAGAACATATATATTTTTAGATTTTAATATCGCGTAGTTTAAAGAATAGAGGGGAGGACACATTTTTCAGAATTTGAGATCTGATTTCTCGAAAACGGTTCGCTCAAATTATAATGTGATTTATAATCCTTCATGTCATTTCAACGACCTTTCTATTGATACTCCACACGCTTATATATATAAAAAAAAAATCCCTCAGTTACATGTATGGAGGGCCCCAACCTCAATTTTTTTTTTACAATATAGTATCATAATCCTGTAGCGGTTCATACACCACATATCCGTACCAAATTTAATTACTGGAGTATTATTAGTTTCCGAATAAATCGGCTGTGACAGACGGACAGACGGACATGACGAATCGATAAGGGTTCCGTTTTTTTTGAAATTAAAAAGTCACATTATTACAAGGAGTAATGATCCTGTGGGGAATCTTTCGAAGTCAAAGTGAAATAATTCTTTATTCAAATTGGAATAGCAACAAACACTTTTGAATCGTCTAAGTATTAAAACTACTTCCGGTTCTAACCCTCCACCGCTAACCCGAGAAGAACCGATAAGAAACTTGGTGGAACTTGTTTTTTAAAATTGATTTTAAATAAATTGAAATATAATAATAAATGAAGTGGAATTCTTTACCGTCACGTGGGTTTCCTCATACGTATAAGTTAAGACCCTTTAAACGAAGCGTGAAGAAGCATCTAGCGGGCCAGCAATGCGGTGGCAACTGACAGGTTACTACTGGTCTCTTGATCGTTGCCGCCGCGATTTGGACTCCACTTTTCACTTACGATCATGTGGAGTGGAATTAATTTGTTGTGCCCATATAGAAAAGAAAATGGTCAGCGACACTTCCAACTTCTTAGTCAACTCTTGCGCCCAAAGGAAGAGTTGGGGTGGCGAAACACAAAAAAAATTGTTATACAAAACTCAAACCATCAAAACATCTGACTCAAACTTCAATTCGTACATAAGTCAGCTAAAAAAATGCTTATTCTGATAATCCCATTTTTAAGACAGCATAAAATATGAAATTACGCACATAAAAATCACAGCATAATACTGTGTTTTATAACCAGTTATATTTTACCGTCTCGTGGGGGTTTTCCTAAATAAAAATAGTATAAAAATTTGATTGAATAGGGAATTTGGTATGTGATCAATTTATAATAAAAAACCGGCGAAGAGCATATTGGGGCACGCTCAGCATAGGGTTCCGTGGCTATTTAAAAACGGCTGGGCCGATTATGTTTGAAATGGTTTATTTTAAATCTATAAGCCCACTTACATGATTTTTTCATATTTTTGGACCCACGGATCAACAGTTAATAGGGGCACCATTTTTTTGTTTCTAAGCGGCTATCTTCGAAAAAAAAAATACTTTTGGGACCAGGGCTCGGATAGCGGTTTTTACTCCATACAAAAGAACGGTTCGAATTTCATTCTTTTTTGTTCTTCGGTATAGCATTATTTGTTAATGGAGTAATTTAAAAATACGATGTTGGTACTTTCATAACATTTTGAGTACTACATACATAAAGAACATAAAACAGTTTAAATATTAGGCTATTTCGGTTCCGAGCCTCGTTTGGCACCTTTATTATTTTTAAAAGTTCAATGATACTACACACTAACGGCTTACAGCAATGTAAAAAAATCATCCCTACTTTGCGAGGTGAGTAATTTTTTTTTGTATTTTATTCTACCATTTTATCGGTGTTATTAATATACCTACACCAAATTACTAATTTCTAGAACTAACGGGCACTGAGCTATACTGCGGACAGACAGACGGACAGACGGACATGGCGAAACTACAAGGGTTCCTAGTTTACGGAACCCTAAAAACCACTCAAAATAAATTACTTCTGCTATGATTCCGTTAAATATTTTACTGTTTTCTGCATTTATTTGCTCGGAATGTTTTTTTGAAAGAAAATTACTTTTTGACAGTACCTATGCTTACAAGTTTAGCGCGGCAATAATAAAATAAATAAATAAAAATAAATATCTTGGGACTTCTTACACAAATCGACCTAGTCCCACGGTAAGTTCAATTAAGACTAGTTCAACTAAGAAAATACTTAAATACATAGACAGCCATGACCAAGGAACAAATATTTGTGATAAATAAATACACAAATAATGCCCTCGTCGGGATTCGAACGCGGAACCTCCAGTTTCGTAGGCAGGGTCACTACCAATTAGGCTATGGAGGCTGACAATACTACATAATTTCGTCTTTGTTATGTACAGACGTCATCAGATATATCAAACCGGCCAGGGTGCTCACAAACATCTGAGCAGACCTGTATCATGGCATGTTCAGATATATTTGAGCAGCAAGGCCGCTTCGATATCTTTAATGGCGGCTGTACTTTACATCTCATAAATATATATAATAACAACAACGAAAATAAAACGTTTTAAAACAAAATTTATAAAAACATTAAAAGTATTTGTAGATAATAAAAAAAAAAAATAATAACGATACCAATATTACAATCACCTTGTTTTTGTTAATGTGAGTTATTTGTAATGTATCTTTAAAATACCGTCTATATGTATAGTCTTTATTATGTTAACTGCATGCGAAATAAATGTATTTGTGTAGATTAAATAAGTTCTCATGTAAGTGAATTGTATATTCTTAGTGAGAATAAAGTATCTTAAATCTCGTTCGTTTTCAGCTAACAACAATATGATTATAATATGGTATTATAAAAACTTTGCGCACTTACCTCTACGTCTTGTTTCAAACGAACGTAATACAAATTATAATATTATGGATTCAGATAAATTTTAAGCACGTCTTCTTGACATAAAAAAAAGCTAAAAATTACAACGAGCTCCAAACGCCAAAATGGATTTATTTTTTATACTTTTAATTGAGATGAGCAATCATTTTTACGTGCGAGAGAGATAAGTGCAATAAATAGCAAACTAACGAAACGAGCTCATGCAAAAGCAGTGTTATTGAAAATTTGTTTAATATTTTTGAACATTTTTTGAAATTTGGGATTACGTTAATCGGTGAGAGATTGTCCCTAAATGTTTATTTATTTTATTTATTTCGTGACGGCATCAAACACCACCCTAATTGGAAAATGAGGACCGAGCCTTGGTGCACACCAATTGATTATTACACATACAAACTCCAGTATGTCTAGTTGTTGTTGTAGTATTTTGGCCATTTATTCCACAATTCTAACGTCTAACTACACTACGTCGAGAGTTACCGCCTACAGTTCGACGACGAGCTGTTCTACGTTAGTGAATACCGTTTTTCGCAGCGCTCGACGTCGAAGTGAAGGCTGTCTCGTCGTCGAGCTCCTTGATGTACGTAGGTTGCCCTGAAAGTTTCGGGAATCGGAAAAAATACGCATTTTAATGAAATAAAAGTACTTTTATTGTTTTTCAAAGTATTCTCCTTTGTGTTTAATACACTTTTTCATTCTCTGAAACCAGTTTTTAAAACAGTTATTGAAGTCTGAAGTGGGGGTTGACAAAATGGCCATTTTATAAACGTCGACTGCTTCTTCCGCGGTCTGAAAACGCTGACCACGCAACCGATTCTTTATTTTCGGGAAAGTAAAAAAATCGTTGGGACTTAGGTCGGGGCTGTACGGAGGATGGTCCAGTAATTCGACGTTTTCGCCCTTCAGATAGTCGTCTGTTTTCTGAGCGGTGTGAGGGCTGGCATTATCATGGTGTAGTATAATACGGCGGTTAGGGTTAGTTTTTCGCAGTTCAGCAAAAACAATCGGTAAACAAACGCCTATATACCAATCGGCATTGACAGTTCTTCGATCTTCAAGAGCGATAGTCGCCACGTGACCCGATTTGGAGACAAACGTGTCTACCATTTTTTTGATCGTGCTGCAAGAACGAACAACTTTTGTCGGCTTCGGTTCGTCTTCGTAAACCCAAACTCGAGATTGGTTTTTCGATTCAGGCTCATATGCGTAAATCCATGATTCGTCACCTGACACAATACTAAAAACGGCATTTGAGCTTCCTCCATTAAATCTTTTTAAAGTTTTGCGGCACCAATTGACACGTACCGTTTTCTGGTCGTCAGATAACAAGTGAGGAATCCACCGGGAAAATAACTTCCGCACGCCCAACTCTTGTTGTAAAATAACTTGTACCTGACTCATTCCAATGCCTAAAGTCTCCTGAATCTCCCGATATGTAACATGCCTATCTTCCTTTATCAGTTGGCGAACAACATCGATGTTTTGATCGGTAACGGCCGTTTTCTCGGTCGACCCTCACGTACGTCATCCGCAAGAGACACACGGCCACGTTGGAATTCCGAATACCACCTGTATGTGGTCGTCTTTGAAGGTGCTTCACTACTAAAAGCAATAGTTAATCGGTCTCCACATTGTTGTTGTGTTAATCCACTTTTAAAGTCATAATAAATCATTGCTCTAAAAACTTTCGCGGGACAGCTCCATTTTCACCAGCGACTCAACGACTTTAAAAACAATTGAAAATCGGAAATTGTTTTTTTTTTTTCTAAGTGGCCAGTGTTTTCGAATAATGAGACTATGCTTGTAAGAAAGAGGTATAACACATGTCAAATATACGTTCCTAAGTATTAAATTCCCGAAATTTTCAGGGCATCCTACGTACGCAGCGTCGAATGTGTGAATAAGAGAATAGCATAGCTGGAGAGGCCTATGTCCAGTTGGATTGTTATAGGCTCATTATGTGATGTGATGTGAACCCTCTTTTCCGCCATCGGATTATAAGCTACGTAATAATGCCGACATAGATACAATAATTTACAATAATAAATACAATAATCACGGAACGATAAAGCGGAGACATAAAAGGTCGCGAATAAAATAGTGCTCGTAAAATTTTACGACTATTAATTTGTATGAAATGGGAAGGGAATCTGCCGCGGTAGGTCTATTTAATAGTGAATTCAGATTTTTCCATTTACTTGGTTATTCGTTACATGTATCTGAGAGAAAAAAAACTAATGTTGATAATATAATGCTTGGAATAATTTACTGTCGAGCGAATTTTGGCCATTCACGTGTAACGAATCTGATTTATCAATCTTAGAATTATAACTAACGTGAGACTCGAGCATATTTAAATATTTATCAAACGGGTTACTCACGTTATTCAAGTCGATAATTGCTCGACATGTTTCGATCCATTTAGAGGATCCTCATCATGGAGTACCCGCGACCAAAGCCCGACGTGTACTGAGTTGCGGGCTTGCGCTCTGCCAGAGCCGGTGCATTTTTAAAGTTTAAATTTCAACTGTATACAGGGTGTTTTTTATTCGACCGTTCAAATTCTACGTAGTGAATGTGTAGGTCATACTCACCAACTTTTACTATGGGGACAAAGTCGAAATCGCGAAAAAAAAATCAGCTGTTTCATACAAATTGGCGGCATTACGCCGGCCGAAATGTATGAAACAGCTGATTTTTTTTTCGCGATTTCGACTTTGTCCCCATAGTAAAAGTTGGTCAGTATGACCTACACATTCACTACGTAGAATTTGAACGGTCGAAAAAAAAACACCCTGTATTTTCAATAATAAAAATGCAGATTGCCTTAGGTACTTCTTAGCTTAATCTATACTTGTAACATCAAGCAACAGCATGCTGAGGATCCTCTAAATGGATCGAAACATGTCGAGCAATTATCGACTTAAATTACGTGAGTAACCCGTTTGATAAATATTTAAAGATGATTGTATCAAATTCAATAAAGGTCCGTGTTGTAGAATAATATAAGCTTCTGTTTAAAGGCTTATAAAATTATACATAATTTTAGAGAAACAAGCACCGGATTTCCGGCACATTGACCTTGACCAATTATATGTGATAGACACACTAGATTTGAACCCGAAACCTCCAGTTTCGCAGGCAGGTTCACTGCCAACTAAGCTATGGAGATTGACGATCCCAATATTAAATATTAAAAATTAATATTATATTAAAAAAAAACGAATCACATGGGAACTTGTGGGCACATGTGTAATATTGACATTATTCTTGTAGTGTGTTGTT
>JALPQI010024651.1:0-17913 GCA_025490895.1 Thaumatotibia leucotreta
TGTGTAGCATTAGGGGCACAGAGCAGTTATATTAAAATAGTTTTGGTTGAATATTTGAGGGTATGAGTAGGTATATTTAATATTTCATAAGCAATTTTTTCCGATTTACTAAATTGACCCGCAATTTTCTTACAATCGAAGTCTGTTGCTTTTGATCTGATAATGGTTTGATAATTAATTAACTGTTGACTGTCATATTTTATTACTGTTATTCTAGTTTTATTGTTAAGAATAATAAAAATAATGTTTTTATTTTTTCCATTCATAATTTTCAATTGTTTAGTTACACACTCTATTTCAGGGGCTACAATTTTACCAACAGATTTTGGTGTATTTCATTATTTTCCCTGAACAGTGTCTATTTTAAAATGTGATAAAAAAAAACTGTGTGTCACAGACATCACAGCTGCAACAATCACACCGATTCTCTACTCTGTACACTTTCTTACAGCCAGAGGGCAAATTCCCCAAAAAACCTCAGCGGGGTCAAATGTCGAACAATTTATTGCCTCCTCAGTGTTCAACCGTTCGCCTTTGGGAAGATCCGCGAACCTCTAATTAGGAGGATTATGAAAATATTCACACAGGTGCATGGAACATCCCTAATAAGCATCTTTGGCTTGGGGCCAGTC
This sequence comes from Thaumatotibia leucotreta, assembly GCA_025490895.1. Taxonomy (NCBI): domain Eukaryota; kingdom Metazoa; phylum Arthropoda; class Insecta; order Lepidoptera; family Tortricidae; genus Thaumatotibia; species Thaumatotibia leucotreta. Next base: position 633 of record JALPQI010024651.1, read on the forward strand.
GTGAGGGACCTTCGGCTTAATGTTTTGGGTGTTGTACAGGTGATTTTGGGTCTTCGTTTTGGGTTGAGCGATCTAGGATCAGATTTTTTGTATCAGTGTTTGTGTAATTAATAATTATGCGTTGCAATTAGAGTTGGCAAAAAGTGAAGGTGCATTTAGACCAAACGAGCATTCGCTCATTCTATCCCCACTCTAGGAAATTCGTTCGTTACACAAAACGTGATTCGTCGAAATTCGTTGATTTCGTAGAGTGGGGGATAGAATGTGCGAATGCTCGTTTGGTCTAAATTCATCTTTATATTATTGCTTCTGTAAATTACATTTGTATGTGTTGTAAATATGATTACTCCTTAATCTAGATTACAAAGTACACATGCAAAAGTAATCGGAAGCAGTAATCATATTACTATTTACCCAACTCTGGTTGCAATTCACTTTTACACTTACGGCTCTACTGTGAACAACTGAACATACCTGGTGTAGAAATTGGTAAATTTTAGCTTAAAGTCATCATTAGTAGACGCCTCGATCTCAATTCTAAGAAAATACGGTTGTTAAATGATTAATTTATATCAAATGCTTCGTAGCTTTTGCATGTGCATTTATACTCATTAATAAATGCACATAATTTGATTCTTTGTCCAATTTTCCAATATAATACTGGATTAGGGGCTTAATTTAATAAAATTCCTACAAACATTTTGACTGAATTATTTTTCTGAATAACCCAAAGATCTATGTAAATAATTTTTTTATCATACTTACAAGTTCTTAATGGTAGCCTATCGACAGTATTTTTTATGATTGACCACGTAGGTACGTCCGTCCTTGTACGTATTATACTACGTACATGACATACATGCGATGACGTCATCAGTTTGATTCTACCAATGGATCAATGGAGGAGACTAAGTACTTTATCTACACAAGAATCATTGTATCTTTTGACCCTTGACAGTGGTTCACAAACTTTTTCTTAAATAGTTTGAGACTGTTTTGTAGACCTTCTAAATTATTAACTTACCTATGATTATATCGTGTTCTTTTGATTTTGGTGTAACGTTAATACTATCTAGAAAAATGGATTTTAGGTCTGGGGTTTTACGGGACTGTATAAGCGTAGTACGATTTGAGAATCGCTGGTATAGCGCGTGCCTTTCACATTAACATCTTATCAGCCACAGGACATTTACGGTAGTTTGGACCACCTATGAGCACAATCGGGACAATTTATCTGTCGCATTAATATAATAATGTCCTACTCACATGTTTTGGTAGCCGTAACAGTGGCCTTTATTACCTAAGTAATAGGGGTTAAAACGAGTATTGAGCAAGTGATGGTCTATAGATGTATCCGCGCATGCGTGAAGTAGAGGATTTTATTGCTATTGGCTGCTAGGAGACCACAGTAAATCTAGGAATCGTGATGCATTAAGGAGTTTTTATTACTCTGCTAACGAAAATAAGGGGGTGTTTGAGAATGTTTGTATTATATGTTGCACAAACGATTATTTGAAATAAAATTTCTACGTAATAAAATGTCTACAGTTGACTATTAATGCCGTTCTTACGTTACAATTCCTACTTATTAAACGTGACATTTATGGCATTTATGGCTATAATATAAACAAATGAGCAAGTATCAAGCGAGAATCAAGCTGTTTACTTCATATTATATATCCACACTGTCCACTATGATAACGCTGTTATCAAAGTGGACATGAATATATATGAAGTGGACAGCTTACTGCGATCGCCAATCCACTTACCCAGCGTAACGGTTATAGGCTTTAGGTATCTATTCCATCCGCTAAAAATTTAAACAAAACTACTTCCATTATTTTATAATCACGAACTTTCAGGACACAATCTTGGTCTTATCACTAACGTAAAACCTTAAACCTTAAGTTCACATACATTTTTAGTAAAAATTATTGATATCTATTATCTATTACTATTAATGTAAAAATAAATCTACAAACGCGTTTCACGATATTTGTTAAAGACAACACAATAGTATTGAAAGATTTGAAAGTCAGCCATAGTTATTTACATTTTTTCATTTTCTACTGGCGCATGGGCATAATAGGTATTAAGGAGGAGGGGACTATGTCCAACAGATCTAACTATCGATCCTGGCTGAATTGATGTTAAAAGCTGCCTAATCGACCATTTGCCAACGGATCCTACAGTTCTTCGGTCACGTGGCCAGACGCGAGCCAGACAGTCTTGACAAGCTTATTGTTGTTGGTAACGTGGAAAGAAAAGGAGTCGTGGAAGATCACCAACCCATTGGAAGGAAGCCTGTCAGGGTACCCTTCAAGCGTCTTTCTGAAAGCGGAGTGGAGAGCTTTGGTGCAGGAAATTACAGCCTCAAATAATCACGGCCTTCAGTCATGAGGAAACTAAAAAGAAGAAGAAGAGAATGTCTAACAGAGGACTGAAATAGGTTGTTAATGGGAGGCTACAGGAAATACAAAGAAATCTGAAACTTTTCAAAAGCCGTTGTAATATGGATGATAAACAAGCATGGACGTAAACAGCTACTTTAACTTTCCGCCTGCAGTGCGACAAGTATTATTAGGACACCTTTTTTTAATTCACCCTTGACGAACCTCCAGAATTTCCGTCTCGATAGTTCAACAAATATGCATTAGAACCGAATCGAACAAACAAGTCTACCTAGTCATAAAATATCCTGTACTATTCAATAGTATCATTTTTTATCAATAAACCAGACTGCCTATTACACAACATCAAAGCATCGCATTGTTGCAAAAACAAATTAACTACTTTTACTTTTTTGTTTCCTATTTTGGTTAACATGCCCTTTCTAACCGTCCATTCATTATTTTTTGCACCATAAAATACATTGCAATAATATTCGCAACCGAAACATTGGCTTCTCAAATTTGCTCTCATTATAATTATGTCTAACAGCTTCATTCTTTGCGATTTATTGTTTACATGCTGTAGTAGCGCCACCTAGCGTCAGCCTTGCACGGATTTTTAGAGGGGTTTTTTTTTTTTTTTTTTTTTTTTGTCCCACCAGTATCCCCACTACTAAATTAACCTGAACAGTCCGATCGGCGCTCTCGAATCATTATGCGTTTCCGTGCTCAGGCCTTCGCACGTCTCCTGAACTCCGTAATAACTGCATAACGAGCTTTGTAGGCGCGCAGGCAACAAGTATGCCTAAAAGGAAATGCAAAACGGAAGACGAAATTCGTCGAAAAATTCATAAATTGCAAGAAAAGCTTGCAAAGACCGTTAATGAACAGGAACGTTACTCGTTCGAAGAAAATTTAAACGGTAAGTTTTTAAAATTTGTGCACATGTGCACATATTTGATGCGAGGATACCACACCTGGGTTACCTCTTTCAATACAAAGTGATGCGTACTGCTATACCTGGGCTGTTACTGTCACATTACTGATAAAAAAATGGTCATTTTTGGCTATATTGATGTTACTCAAAGATGCGAGTTTACCAGGTGTGGGTACTCTCTGTCAATATAATAGTGACGCGTACTGTTTTTTGTACGGCTGATACTGCCACGTATTTAAAACTAACTTTATCGCAGATGTACCACCATCGGAAACACCGTACACGGACATGCTACCGTATTATTGCAACCCTGGTTGGGACGCATACGAAACACAATCACCGCAGCCACGAGTGCCCAATACGCCGTCGGCGCACTCGCATACGTCACGACCGCCGTCGCCGGGTCCCAACGAGGTGGATGAACATCTGCAGGCGCAGGCTAACTCACCGTTGCCGCCTCAACCTACCTTGCCACAGCCGTTACCGCAAAATCCAGGTACATCAGGTGAAAATCAACCCGATGATATGCAACTTGATGATGACATTCTTCAGTTGCTAGGCGACGCACCAAAGGATGAGACACCTTTGGGACCGCCGATTCATAAAGATATCGCCAGTCGATGGCAAAACATACTCTCAAAAGGCTTATCAAAAGAACTGAAGGAAAATCTTATCAAAGAATACCTGATTCCTAGTAATTGTGACCTTTTGCTGGCACCGACTCTCAACCCGGAAGTTAAGGTAGCTTTACCTGATCCCCTAGTAAAAAGAGACTCTTTGCTAATGTATAAGCAAAAACAATTGGGTATTGCTTTGTCTGCTTTAGCTGCAGTAACTGAAATGATTTTATCAAACGAGACTTCAAAACAAAAACTTTTGAAACCACTTAGTGACGCTTGTCGCATTATTTGCGACAGCCACTTCACAGAGTCAAGAACCCGCAGGGGTTTCATTATATCGTCTATTAACGCAAAGTTAAAGCAGACTCTAATCGATTCTAATAGGGATAAGTTGCTGTTTGGGGAAAATGTTTCAGAAAAATTGAAAGCAGCAAAAACCATTCAGCAATCTGGGGAAGCATTGAAAAATAATCCCCCTAAGCCTAGATACAATCGTCCAAATATCCAGTCGACAATTGGAAATAGGAGTAATTTAAACTACGTGCCTCAACATCGCAAGACCGATACGAAGACCAACAGCAACCGTCGAGCCCCTACGTACTCGCAGAGACAGACATCGCACAACAACGGTGCGCGACGCCACAACGATCGCGACCGCGCACCGCCGACGTCGAGGACAGCGGGCGGCCATCACCGGAAGTAGTTGATCAGGTACAATATGCTGGCAGACTACAATATTTTTATGACAAGTGGTCTGAAATTACTGATGACAATACAATCTTGTCTTGGGTAGAAGGATATACTATTCCTTTTAAAACTACTCCTTATCGTACAGACAACCCTAGTGTTTATCCTAAAACTAAACAAGAAGAAAAAGACTTTGATCATTGTATTAAAAAACTGCTTAAGATTAACGCTATATCTCACTGTAATCATGACCCCGACGAATTCATTTCTTCTGTGTTTTTGGTGCCGAAACAAAACGGAGATAAAAGGTTTATTTTAAATCTCAAATGTCTGAATAAATTTGTTGATAATAAGCATTTCAAAATGGAAGATTACAGGACAGCATCAAAATTAATTACTAAGAATTGCTACATGGCATCAATTGACTTGAAAGACGCCTAGTTTCTTATTCCAGTGCACAAATCCCATAGAAAGTATTTAAGATTTAAATATAATGATGTGTTGTATGAATTTAACTGTCTCCCAAATGGACTTTGCTCGGCACCGCTGGTATTTACTAAACTTTTAAAGCCAGTTATGGAATACATAAGGAAAGTGCATCACATGATTTCAGTGATTTATTTAGATGACATTTTTTGTCTTGGTAAAACATTTTGTGAATGTGAAGCTAACATTGCACTTACTAAGCAGACGTTTGAGGATTTGGGGTTCCTCATTAATTTCGAAAAAAGCTGCTTCATGCCTAAAACACAGTGTACATTTTTGGGTTTCGTTTTTGACTCTGAGAATTTGATAATGACATTGCCCCTTTCTAAAAAAGAAAAAATTAAACACAGTCTTACTAACATGCTAAGAACTAGAACATGTAAATTAAGGGAATTTGCAAGATTTGTTGGTTTATTAATATCTGCCTGTCCAGCAATAAGATATTCATGGTTATACACAAAATACTTTGAACAATTTAAATATTCGTGTTTACTTAATAACCCTAGTTACGAACAACTTGTAACAATACCTGGGAAATTAAGAGGTGATATTATTTGGTGGTTACACAACGTAGACGAGGGAAACAATCCTTTATATTGTAATGATTTTGCAATGGAAATCTTTTCAGACGCATCTTTGTCTGGTTGGGGGTGCTTATTATAATAAAAATGAAGCATTTGGCTACTGAAAAGACTATGAAAAATGTTCACATATCAATGAATTAGAACTCAAAGCCGCTTTATTAGCATTAAAAAGTTTTGCAAAAGATCTGTTCGATATTAATATACTACTGCGTATTGACAATGTAACTGCTATTTCTTGCATCAACCGAATGGGCAGCGTTCAGTATGAACATTTAAATAGTATATGTAGAGATATTTGGCAATGGTGTGAGAAGCGAAAAATAACGATTTTCGCATCCTACATAAATACAAAAGAAAATTGTGAAGCTGATAGTCTGTCGCGGAAAAAGTTTCAAGACACAGAATGGGAACTTAATGGTAGTGCTTACAGTGAAATTACTTATAATTTTGGTCTTCCAAAAATTGATCTGTTTGCTAGCAGGTGTAATGCCAAATGTGATGTCTTTGTAACATGGAAAAATGATCCGGAAGCTTGGGCTATTGACGCTTTCACAATATCTTGGAAAAATGTGTTTTTCTACGCATTTCCACCATTCTCACTAATAACTAAAGTTTTGCAGAAAATTATCAAGGAAAAGGCAGAAGGGATAGTTGTGGTACCATATTGGCCATCACAACCTTGGTTCCCTTTATATCATAGATTAAAAAACTCTGAGATATTAATTTTCGGCCCAGATGTTGACTTATTAATCTCTCCTTTCAGAACTCAACACAATTTACACCGCACTCTGAAGTTAGCTGCCGCGAAGCTTTCAGGCAAACGCTTCTGAAAAAATCCTTATCAAATAGTACGGTAGAAATCATGTTATCGTCATTATCCAATTCTACATATAAACAATACGATAGTTGCATCAAAGCCTGGATATCATATTGTAATAATCATGAATATGACTATGATTCTGTTTCCATCCCAATTGTCTTACATTTTCTCACAGACATATTTAATAAGGGCGCTAGGTATGGTACTATAAACTCTTATAAATCAGCACTATCTCTGATACTCGGTAATTTAGAAGATGATAGGGTAAAACGATTCATGAAAGGAATTTATAAATTACGCCCTACTAATCCAAAATATAATTTAACTTGGAATCCAAGCATTGTTTTAGACTATTTAGGACATAAATGGCCCAATATTGAACTGGATTTAGAAACCCACTCAAAAAAGACTGCAACGTTATTAGCTTTAGTAACTGCACATCGAATACAAACACTTTCTTTAATTAAACTAAACAATATCAAAATTTATTCTGGCAAAGAAATTATCATTACGATACCTGATCTTGTCAAAACCTCAAAACCCAATCTATCACAACCAGTCTTAAGGTTACCTTATTTTGATGCCCGACCTGAAATATGTCCAGCTAGATGCTTAGAATCCTACATAAATAAAACACAACCGTTTCGTAAGGATGATTATTTATTTTTAAGTTACAAAAAACCTCATTCGAAGGTAACATCCCAAACAATAGGTAAATGGATTAAAGATATCCTCTTTAACAGTGGAATAGATACGACTATTTTTAGTGCGCATAGTACTCGACACGCAGCAACTTCTGCAGCCAATAGATCTGGAATTAATATAGACGTTATACGCAAAACTGCAGGTTGGACAGATTCCTCCTCAGTTTTCGCAAGATTTTACAATAGGCCAATTATTGCCAATCCTAATGATTTTGCAAATGTAATTCTCATGTCTAATGGTAATCTGTAAAACAAATAATTATACCAATGCATAATTGCATATACTAAGAATATCATTTAGATACAATAACATGCTACTTGGATGATTAGGTGAAGTCTAAATGTCAACAAAGATGAGATTGAAATTTACAATGTACTTACACACATAGACATTATGTTTTGTTCATGCTTTTTATATTTACCAATAAGTTACCTATATGATGAGTTTGTACAATTATTGATGTACCTAATAAATATGATTGGTTACTAATTATTGCCTATTTACTCACCTTTTCTCGTGTATCTTCTTTTCACATTTTATTTTGGACTCTAAACATCTACAGCATGTAAACAATAAATCGCAAAGAATGAAGCTGTTAGACATAATTGAAAATCAAACGAACTTACCAAGTGAAGTTCGATGACAATTATGTAAACAGCTTCATTCGACGCGATTTATGCATACCCTCCCTATTCAAATTAGCATTTTTCTGCCCTACCCTATAATAATAAAATGTGAAAGGCAGGGAACTCTAAACAAAATGATTCGAGAGCGCCGATCGGACTGTTCAGGTTAATTTAGTAGTGGGGATACTGGTGGGACAAAAAAAAAAAAAAAAAAAAAAAACCCCTCTAAAAATCCGTGCAAGGCTGACGCTAGGTGGCGCTACTACAGCATGTAAACAATAAATCGCGTCGAATGAAGCTGTTTACATAATTGTCATCGAACTTCACTTGGTAAGTTCGTTTGATTTTCAATTATAGTAATAGGAGTCTGCCGCCCTCGATATATGGAACGCCATAATTTTTGACATGTCGAACGTAAACACCTTCCATTTGGTCACAGATTAGACGATAGATAGAACCGCCAGTTTCTGTATACTTGAGCTAAAATGTCAAAACTGTGCATATTTTAAGAAAAAATTGCTTCGATAATATTACAAAGAATAAATTTTGCCAAAATTCATAATTATATAATAATTACGAGTAGCTACATAATTGTTTAAATTTCACGGTAGGCAGTAAGTACTTATGATTCTTATGACTTTATTTAAACGGACATTTCGATGATAGCCATAGTTTTGAAGTTTACTAATAAATAATTATGGATAATGGATAGGTATACCTATATCGTCACGTTTTAAAAATTCAACTAGCGCAAGAATCATGCATATCCTTGACGATGATAGAAACTACCATTATACGCATTACATGTAAATATATAAATAAATTAATATTTTATGTATGTAGGTGTTTAACGAAGAATATTGCATGCAATCTGTGCATAAGTTTAAAAAGAGCACTTTCTGAGCGTATGCATTGTAAAAAATTAGAAACCGATTTTTCCAAGATCCCATCAGTTATATTTTATTAAAGCTTGCCTCGCCGAGGCTACTAAACGTTACCTGCCTACACCCAAAATTGGCGTATTAATGCTTTTACTCGTTTCCTTAACCGAAAGTTTGAAAATGACGGCATAATGATCGGTTATGTTTGATTAGTTCGGTTTGTCTGAGCGGTGGCGCCTATAAATTAGTCACTTACTAAGAATTGGTTCACTGCGGAAATTGTTTTATTGAGTGGCGTTTGAGTTAGTTTCATTCATTCTTTATCTTTATGTTTTCTGATGGGGTTCGCTTAAAGTTATTAGAATGTTGTTCATATATTACAACAAGCTGAATTTGTGGTTAAAGTTGCGTTTTCGTTATTTTGGCTAGTACAAAACATTTTTTTTAAATAATGACCTTCAAATAGTGTTGTATAAAACACTTATCTTTGTGGCTAAAAAAAATCTAACCCTAAAGATTCAGGAGGCTTTGGATGCAAATATAGACTCTTAATCTTAAAGTTTCGAGTTTTTAAGCATCGTAACTATCGTTATCCACAACTCTACATTCACTTGTATGTTGAGATGAGAATAAGTACTAAGTGAAAATGAAGCGCTGTGACGTACTAGTATACATTTCAGCTTGTTTTTTTCCTAATTTTAAGTAATATGTATAAAAAGGTTAATGAATCAGTGTGAATGATGTACAATTTGTTCAATTTTAAAACCAAGTTAAGTACTAATATAGAATTAAACTAATCTTAGAATTGGTCCCAAAATTCTCTTTTAATATGCTGCTACACCAGTTTGTTAGTTCTTCCGAAAAACGGCCAGAATTTTAACTACAAATTGCATTGCAGTAAAAGGCGTGTAGCAAACAATGGTATTTTTTGAAAGATAATTATGTATCGTGAAAAAAAGTAAGTATTTTGAACCTATGTTTTATTATACGAATAGCCAGTGTAGTCTAGTAGAGGTCCAAATGGAAAAAATTGTGCGCTGTGAGTTACAGTTCTGTAATTTTTACCAGAGCTAGAGGGTACAAAAATAAATATTTTTAGATGTGGAGGGAAAACCAATTCCCCCCCTGAACGAGGGGGGAGGGGGGTGAATGTGCAAACGGAAGGGTTATGTTTAAAAAAATTTCGTCTAATATTTAGGCCTACTATTCATTGTTTGGTATCATTTTCATATAAAACAGACACGGGGAATTCAGTTTTGATAATAAACATGAGGATTTTCATACATAAAAAAATAATTATTGGTATAAAGGTAAAATAATCACCGTTTTTATTTTCATTGTTGCGTTATATAAGTATTACAAAATAAATATATGAAAATAAAAAAAATACTACAAGATAGCATATTTATTCTAGTTTCTAAAAATATATACTTTTTGGAACTTTCCATGCAAAAATAAGTTGTAAAAAAATTGCACCTGTCGCGTACCTCGAATAAAAAAGGGACGTTGCATTGACTTATTGTTGACAGTATGTTTCTACTGCGGGAATTTAGCGATTTTGCGTAAACAAAATACTCCATAATGTCTGTTAGGGCAAATTGCATCAACCTGGGTTAACTAAGCACCCCGGGTTAAACGTTTATTTCACACGGAATTTGATAATTGATAAATTTCTTATGAAGTAAGTGACTGACCCGGCACTATACAGAGGATATCCGAGACATCAGCCTATGTGATATTAGAATGGCTCTTGAACAGCTCAAAAATAACAGGGCGTTGGGGAAGACGGAATTATAGCTGAGCATCTGAAGACAGGTGGTAAACCAATCCTTATGGGAGAACGCCTTAGGCATGAAACAGAAGAGTGGTGGTACTGTTCTTGAAAAAAGGTGACAACGCCTTATTGAAGAACTACCGATCCATCTCACTTCCGAGCCATATTTATAAGATGTTTTCAAGAGTCATTACGAATCGTCTTGCATACAGGCTTGATGACTTCCAGCCTCCCGAACAAGCCGGTTTCCGAATTGGCGTTTCGTAAATGTTATACAGAAGACCGAGGAATAGGTATAACCTGCCCCTCTGTTTAGCGTTTGTGGACTACGATAAGGGGGGTTTCCATGACGTCCTAATGCGGTTTAATTTAGGTCGAGAGAAAGGGACAAGGCTATACGAGTCGTGTATCACTGCCCCTTTCCCAGAACCTAAACTGAATCGCATTAGTACGTCATGGTAACCCCCAAGGCCTTCGATTTGATCGAAACTCTGGGCGTACTGTAGTCTCTTTAACGATACCAAGTAGACTACCGCTATTTCGAAATGTTGAGGTGTTTGTACGAAAGCACCACTATGTCAATCCGACTCCAATACCAAAGCTTGAAGCATATTATACTGCAGCGAGGAGTCAGGCAAGGAGGTGTCATCTCCCCTGATCTGTTTACCGCTGCACTGGAAGATGTCTTTAAGACTGGACTGGAAAAGGTGAGTATCAACATAAACAGCGAGTAGGTACCTCACTCACCTTCGATTCGCTGATGATACGGTGGTCTTGGCTGAAACCTTGGAAGATTTCAGTACGATGCTCGCTGACCTCAGTAGCGTCTTCGAGCGAGTTCGTCTTAGGATGAACATGGATAAGACGAAAACTCCCGTTACAATCGGAGACTAAACTCGAAGGTGTAGACGACTATAATATACCTAGGACAAGCATACGGTACTGAAACGTTGTCGCTTAGAATGGGCCTCATAAGAAAGCTTAAAGTCACCCACAGGGCAATGGAGAGGGCTATGGTGGGAGTCTCTCTGCGAGGTTGTATTAGAAATGGGACGATCCGCAGCAGAACCAAAGTATAGCTCCATAGCTCTCCGAATCACTAAACTAAAGTGGCAGTGGGCGGGGCACATTTCACGTAGAACCGATGGCCAATGCGGCGGCCTCGCAGGTGGAAGGCACAGCGTGGGTAGGCCCCCCACAAGGTGAAGGTCTCAGGAGTACGCTGGATGCGAGTGCAATCTTTGGGGGAGGCCTATGTTCAGCAGTGGACGTCTTTCGGCTGATATGGTAATAATGATGATTTATGAAGTAAACGTTTAACAATTGATTGTCAAATTCCATTTGATATAAACTTTTAACGTGGGTGAACTGGGTTAGTTGTTTAGTCCCGGTTAGTGAAAATTACCTTTATCGTCTTTGGTAATGAGATCATTACCTAATGACACTTTGTAAAAATGATTACCCATTCCGATTCATATGATCAGATACTATATTTATCATACATGTGATCAGATAGACCAGATATATAATATACACGTGGTTAATCGATAAAATCTAAAAATAGAATCTGATCAAATAAAATTCTTAATAATCCTAGGTTATTTAAAAAAAGAAGATCAGAAAATATTCAATTTACTTTCATATCAATAAATATTTACAATTGTAATATGAACAATAATATGCAAGTACAAAAATATGTATAATCTATGAGCAGTTGCCGGCACAAAAGTCTCTTTATTGAGATTACGCGGCTGTTTTTGTTGGAGGTACGCGTCAGGTAAATTTTTTTTCAGTGAATTTTTGTATGAAAGACTACAAAATGTGTATATTTTTAAAAACTGCAATAAATATGCTATATTACACAATTTCTTTTAATTGGATTAGTTTGTTTTTTAATACTTATATGACGCTTAAATTAAAATAAAAACGGTAACTTTTTTACTTTTACTCCAAAAAATCTACATTTTTATATAAAATTGCTCATGTTTATGATAAAAAATGGATTTTCCAAGTCCGTTTTACACGAAAATGATACCAAACAATGCATAGTAGGCCTTATTAATTAGTAAAAAAATATTAAACGCAACCCTTCTGCATGCACATTCACCCCCCTCCCCCCGCGCTCAGGGGGGGAATTGGTTTTCCCTCCACATCTAAAAACAACTATTTTGAGACCCTCTAGCTCTGGTTAAAATTACAAAACTGTAACTCGCAGCGCACAATTTTTCTCAACTTTGTATGGACCGTGACCCTTACTAGTCTTCCTATTATCAATTAATATAATTCTATTTTCACGGTGTTTTTCCATATCGGATTTGGTCAAATCCACGTCACATCCAAAGTATCCAAACACGAATATAATTCTGGTTGCCTGTATTTTTTATCGACTTCAGAGGCAGTAACTCTATCATCTTAAATTCTCTAGGTATGTTATTTTATGTCACTGCCGTAAAATTACTAGAATCGCTTTTTAAACATTCGAATTTGTCATAAAAATTCCAAACAACAATAAAACCATAAATCTGTCATTCTCACCGACTTTAATGACATAAAATTGGCAGTGTCTATTTATTACTGAAATGAATACGACCCTTTTGAATTGTCCCTATTAGTTCGCAAAATGACATAGTCCGGGACGGAAGGCACGTTCGGACTACTAACCGCAAAATGGTACCGAAAATGTATATTGGAATCAGGGTTGTCATCATCGTTAGGGATGAAATAAATAAGGAGTTACACATTTGTAAATATATACCTATATATTATATATATATATACCTACGAAGGTCCATATTCTTTAAAATATAATAAATATAATTATATTTTAGTTTTTTAGACACAGAGTAGATGTAACATTTTTTTATTATACAGCGTGTTTTTCTTCATATGCTATAACTTTAAGGGAAGCTTATTTAGGTCAAATATAATTAATTTCTCTAAGAAACTAGTGTTCTACTCTTAGCGTTATTGAGTTCTTAAAAAAATAAGTTTAATCACTGAACATGTGTATTGCAACCTTTATTACATTCTAATGTTACTTATTTTGACATGTGCCGTTAGTCACCTGATATTAACTTTTATTTTATTCTTAAGGTTCTCTCACACTTACCATTTCATTTATTATGTATGAAAACAAAAAAATATATTTTTTATCGAATTTTCCAAAAGCCGATATACCAGACAACTTCTATTAATGGCCCAAGTAACCTGTCTAATTTATCGCATATCGAAACAAACACCCTGTATATAGAATTATATTAAATAAAATAATTACCTACATACATTTAATATTTTTACTAGCTGGTGCACGCGACTTCGTTTGCACAATATTTTTATAAACCATAGCCTGTGTGGTTTCCTGATGAATGGAATAAGATACGTCATAATAAAGTTTCATAAAAGTCTATTTAGTAATTTCAATGTAAAAAAGTAACAAACATCCATACTTACAAACTTACACATTTATAATTATTATTTTGGAGTATAGTAGGACGTAAAAAGAAAAACAAACTGAAACGTAGCATATAATAAAAAATATACAGATTTTTAAAACTTATTGGCCATGGAGAGGCCGCTGGTAAATTTACCAAACTTGGTTAATAGTAGATTCCCAAAATGTTTGTTTATTCCGTAGGTACATACATAATGCCTGGGACATTTTAGGAAATGTGGTGGACCTTGCTAAGCATCACGTTTTCTACCAGCATACCAATTCTTATTAATATCGAAAACGTTATCCAAATATAAAAAATAGAGTAATAAATTGGTACTACTTTATTTAAATGCTATTAATTTATTTAAAAACACAAGAAAAAAGTATGAAGACAGTAAAGATAAGTTATAAATAAAAAAAATTGCCCCAGGTCTTGCTGGGGAGGTAGAGTGCCCAGAAGGCTGGCCGCATTGCCGCGCTGGACTGCTATGCTGAGTCTTTGCGCGAAATACTGGCCGACGCCTCTGTAAGTAAGGCGCTTGGAAATGTCCTTATAGAGGCGACGTGCACTTGCCCCCCACGGCTCCAAAGTTTCAACCCCAAACGCCGCGAAGATGTAGCTGCTACCTAGGGCAGCATATTTGCGACGCTTGAGGTCTTCTGCCGCCGCACCAGCACTAACTCTGGTGCTTGGAATATGGGACGGCGCCAGGGTATCTACACATGTAGCATCCCAGACAAGGGGCCGACTAGGGTACTACTATAAGCTTAATATAAGCGGTACCTAGTCCTTATTTAATAAATGGTGTTAAAAAGAGACTTCCATTTCTATTACAAGTTACTAGCTTTTTAGAATAGGGCCCATATCAGCTTAATTTGCGGTGCATTCGGACCATGTGGCAACCCCGAGGCAAAAAGTCACAAAATTACGTTTCTCTAGCCCGTATCATTGGAGGGACTATTATAACCGCATTTGCTCTTAAAACCTACATTTAATAACCGGTAATACAGCGCTGCGAACATTTTGATCTTTTATAATTATAGGTCGGACTTTTAACATCGATTTCTGTTTTTTAGAGTTACCTGGCTTTACTTAGAAGGCTTCAGTTTGAGTGAGATGCACTTGTACCCTTTGAATTCGTGTTTTTTAATTATTAGTTACTATTTCACGGTAATAATAGATAAATATTTTGATACACCTATAATTTAATAAAATGTTTTGCCTAGATCGTCGCTCGTAATTAACGGGATTCGATCGTAATTATTTCATCTAGTAGTAATTATAGGTAATTTTACTGTCTACCATAAGGCCATAACAGTAGTATGGTTATGGTTCATACGATATATATTTTAATTGTTTATAAAGGCAAGTGCAAAATTATGGACATTCAATGTACAGTCGACGTCAAAGATATCATTACGGTTTAGGTGCCAAAAATATATTTACACGACTTTATTGACTGGACATTAAGGTCGTGTAAATATATTTTGGCGCCTAAACCGTGATGATATCTTTGACGTCGACTGTACCCACCTATTGCTGAAACCTTGTTAGTTACATATATCGCAGAGTTTACTTTTGTTGTAGTCTCTAGTCTTTTGTCTAGTCACTAAAATATAGTAGGTAATTTTTACTGCACATAAAGAAACTACTACTTACCTTTGCCTGTAAACGTATTTATGACCACAACTTTGATAAAGTATTGATTTCAAAGGACTCCTAAAATTACAATTATATTATCTACGTAAGGTTATATTGATCATTTTATTCTGAAAGGTATATAAGGTCGTAATTTATTAGTTGCAGATATTTTAACACATGATAGTTTACATTAAAATAATTACCTTTAAATATAAATTAAGAAATCTTTTAATGTCATTTTTTTTATTTCATTTTCCTAACAAAAAAATAAATTATAAATTCGTCTAAAAAAAATCATCATGTGTGCATTATCACATGTCATAATAACACTGTCTGTCATGTCATCAAATGACACAATCCAACGGAAAATAACATGACATTGACAATCAAGTGTTTAATTTATCGACGAGAAGTGGCCAGTTCCAGTAAAGTGGTACGTAAAAGCGGTACTAAAATCTGTTCAATGAGTTTTCATTTAATAATCACATAAACAGGGTGTTTTTACATAGGAAATTTGTTTTTCCGTTTACTCCAAAAAAACATCGTAAAAGCTATAATGTTTCACGGTTTAATATACTACAGAGACCGAGTACTATCAGCTGTAAAAATATCTGCATCTAATAAATTAGGACCTTATATAGATACAGTGGTAGACGTGTCAATCTTAATCCTATGAATATTTAGTTGTAAAATAATTGAAGCAAACCAAAAATGACTTCCCATCACTGGCCGTCCATTGCTAATTGCTAGTACCATCACCTTATTGACATCAAGATTTGTTCAAAGTTACCAGATCTTACTTTTGTTTCAATTTAATCTAATTCCTTACCAACTTCAATCATTTCTTACCACACGTTCCGATGTCAGCATAACACCGTTACATGACCACATTCAATTTGCCGTTCAGAAAATAAACAAACACCTCTTTCTGTTCAGTAATAAGAGCTATAATTAAAATAATTGATGGCATATAAATGTTTTGTGAAACGTCTAAGGAAGTACACATTTTGACCGCCCGCTTGTCAAAGTTTGACGTGTGTTTGACAGCGGGTATACTTGTGGGGCTTGTTCTGGTCAAAGCTGTGTTTAACTATGAATTGCCCTCTGCTACATTAAAACTTTCCAAAGAATTGCTATTCCGTTTATTGAAATATTAAGTTATTGAGGATGTTTTTGTTTTTTTATTGCTGTTGGGTTTGCTTTCTGTTATAAGGCCATAATTAAAAGTTTATCGTTCAAATTTGTAATTATTTTCGGATAATTTTACAAAAATGTTGGATATCGTCGCTATAAAATAAAATAAGTAAAAATAAACCTCACATACTAATATCACTTGTAATTAGATTTACTTTACGTTTTTTCTGTTTTAGTATTTTCTTTAATTTTATATTGATTTTCCGAGTACCTACCTACTACCTACCTATATTATTTTATAACATACTTACTCAACACAGTTTTTATTTCCAAATTCATTAAATATAAGTATCGTGAGATTAGTTACACAGAACAAAATAGTTAAAAAAAAAATTAAAAACATGCCGGAACATGTCATCACACGGATAAGGAAATATTGTGACTCTGTTCAATTATAAAATCAATTAACTGGTAATCTGGTAAAAACAAACGTAAAGGTCGAACTGAACTTCAAAGTTCGTAAATTTTGAACATTTGTCTTTGTCACACTGACGAACGCGCC
>JALPQI010024652.1:0-18960 GCA_025490895.1 Thaumatotibia leucotreta
AGTCAACAAGCTTCGTGGCCTAAACACGGTACTCGACTGAAAGGCTCTCTATTATAACATGATTGTGTAAAATACTATTAATTATGATCGTAATTAATTAGTACTATAATTAAATTACCTAACATAGTAGCTTGTTGTATAAGTTTTATTTTAATTTATTAAGAAATTAATACGACCAATTATTCGAAACCACCAGAACGTTCGATATTGTTTGTCTCAAAGTAAGTCACTTAAGCTTATCAGTAGACAAATATTCAGGCAAACGGACAGATGAACGAGTATGGTGAAACTATACATATAACAGAAATAGTAGTTAACCATTCAGCAAGTGTCGCAGTATTTGAAGGGTCCACGGAAAGAACATGTCTAGACAATTCAAATTACAGAAGGAAAAACCACCTTATTTTTAACAGAATAAGGTGTGAATTTGCCCTGATTTTTTTAAGTATTGGACATGTTTTTTCGGTGGACCCTTCATTTGTAATCTCGTTCATTAGCACATTTTAGTTTTTTTTTTAATTTTGCTACGGAACTCTACGAAAGCGTGGCTACAATGATCGTTCAGCGCGGCAAGCTAATCATGTAACCACAAAGCAGTAGAAATGCCAACGAAACAAATGAAGAAACCTTAGCAATCATTGTTTCTACAGTCAGTTTTCCCTGCTGTTCATAGAAAACCGTTTGAAATGCTTACATCTAAGTAATGTTACCGATGCTCATGGCTATATCGGTAGCACTGTATTTAAGGGTACTTTGCTGATTTCTTAGATGAAAATCTGTGGCTTGACACTAATTATTATTACTTACTTACACAAAATTGATTAATTTAGTTGTACTAAAAGTGACTCTAATTAGTTATTGTTTCGCGCGGTGTCTATTGTGTTAATTATGTAAGTGTAAATGGTAACGAAAACGCGATAAAATGTCCGCATTTCCCACTTACCAATTCAATTAACATGTTACCAAACCACGAGTGTCTTTTAAACTTATAAAACGACAAGGGGACCTACTTCCTAAACTACGAACCTACCAAGGAAATAGATACAATACAAAACCAAACTTCTACCTAACAACTAATTACTTGACAAACAAAGACCCTCAACAGCTGTGTAGTCGCCCAAGTAATTGTTCATGTCCGTGAGTGAACTCATCCCTTGCTCTTGCCGGTCTTGGCTTTTGTGTCCACATTAGTCACTGGGTTGACTTCAATAAATGGTTTATTGATACGTACAAAAGATCGATTCCTTGTAAGTACATACTTTACCAGTCAACTGTCCTTCGAATGCTATAAAGCGCAAATTAAAAGCAATTACGTACTTAAAGATTACGAGACCGGCTCGAGCTCGTTGTTTCACACAGATATCTGGAAAGTAGAACCGCATTGAGTAGGTACCACGTACTTCACAGTAATAACAAGTTTTATTCAGGCCAACTGATAATCGTTGTAGAAAATGTGTGTTAAATATTTGTCATATAGTCTTGACAGTTTTACGGTCGATCGGCATGTTACGTAAAACTTGGTATTCGCTACGTAATTTCCCGTACTGACAATAGACAAGTACCGAGATTTGCAATATCCAAAGACAACGAAATATCGATCAGGCGTGCACCGGCACGGGCGTCGTGTGGACTAAATATAGCGGCTGCCAAGAGTAGGCTGCGTCACCGGGTGGTGGCCCCGCCACGCGTGCACCCGCTCCCGTGAACCCTCGGCTAAATAATCTAAAAATACTCGCCACGGGGTACTCTCCCGTCTGGTGCGTAAGAACGTCATAGGTACCAGTTCGCGTCACGGTTCGCTCTCGCACCCTTTTCTGCGTCATAACATAAAGGCCAGATAAATATAACAGAATTTTGATTAAACGGGATCCCTCGACCCCATATTTCTCGAAGCTACCTGACGCAAGCCTGAAAAAGGCATATCTACTTATCTACATATACACAAATTCTAAAATATTGATAAAATAGCAAAATTTGGAATCTACAGACTCGACCCAAAGACCCAAGCACTGTAAATTGTAAGCTTAAAGTGCGAAGTTGCCTTTCATATAAAAACTACAAATATAATGTGATTATTGTTAATTCGTTTAATTATTCAATAAATTATTCTTATTCTTATTCTTAAAAAAAAATTATAAACATACGACTAAATAATATACTTACACAACTTTTTATTGCCACGTTTTTATATGATTTTACTCCCATTTAATCTAATAGTTAACTATAAACTAATCACGATTATCGCGAGAAACGATTATCACATAGAAACTGTTTACTCTGCACGTGAACACAACACTTCAATAAACATACAAATTACCACAAATACTACTGTACACTAAGCGTCTTCAGCACAAACTGAAATCCAATTAAAATATTGAATCCACAAACTATTATTCATCCCGTTATGACAAAACAAGCAAGTATGCGCTATTACACTTCCACATACGCACGCGCTGTTTATTTATCCCCTATATTTCAATTATAATAGCTGTACTTACAGTATACACACATACAATTATAATACACACGATTTGGCTGACGTCAAATTATAGATTGGCGGCATCACAAAGCGACGTCACTCATGAGCTCATGACACGACTGTTTATTACGGGAACGCAGATTATCCTCAATTCAACAGTAGCAATTAACATCCAAGTTGTCTCAAATGAGTTTGGTTTGATTCGCATCATACTAGGCAGCTATAGTAGGATTACTAGCTATTAGATTAGTTTTCTTACCTAAGTTATAATTTTTTTTCCTACTCCTATAGCATCTCTCTATAAATACTCTACCGGACAAATAAATGACTCGTTTTGTAAAACAAACGTCGATTGCCTCTCGACTATCCAAGCAACACATTTCATTTATAAAAAAAATTACATCGCGCGTACCCGTGTACGCCACGCAACCAATTCAATACAAATTTACACCAGCCAGATCAAAGCTTGCATTAGAATGGGACTATTTTATGCATGATAAAAAAACCGGCCAAGAGCATGTCGGGCCATGCTCAGTGTAGGGTTCCGTAGTTATTCAAAAATGGCTGGTGCGATTATGTTCGAAATAGTTTTATTTTAAAGTATTCTATAAAGCCCACTTGCCGACTATTCATGATTTGTTTCATATTTTTGGACCTACGGATCAAAAGTTCCCCCTAAAACGAAGAACATTCAAAACGAAATCAGACCTTTGTCTATACAACAGACTCTGGCTAGGTGAGCTGGATATTGACTGTCTGATATATCAGATCAGACTACGGCGGTTAGAAGGTTAATAATGTTCTGTGGAAATAATTATAAAACCATATTCATAATTTCGTATACCTATTAGGTATATAAGTACCTTTTACCGTATTCCATAAAAAAACTAATCATTAACGCAATGTACGTAATTAATAGTTATTTGTTTTACTAGGGAGCAAAGTGATTGTTTAACTCTCGTGCAAATATTGAAACCCGAGTAAGCGAAAGAATTCCAGAATTTGAACCACGAGCGCAGCGAGTGGTTCATAAAATGGAATCTTGAACGATGCGAGGGTTTTAAGGCACGAGAGTTGAACAAGCTTTGCTGCCGAGTGAAACACAACATTTTTCACCACACTAAAGCGAGGAAACATGCGAAATAAAACTCAAACATAACAAATTAGAAGGTATTTATTTGCAAGTCCTCAACTTCAAAAAAATAAACAAATCAACAAATAATAAAACAATAACCTCAAATATTTATCTTTGCGTGACTTGTAATTTTAAAAGAAAAAAATATTCGCATGCGTTCTGAAATTTGCATAGTGAAAACACTTTCATTTTCTTATTGTTTTTATTTGTCGTATTTTTAGAACTTTTAATTAAAAGCCTTTTACAACAAAATGTGGTATTTAATTTGGATTTTAGCATATTGAATATAATATTATGAAAGGTTCATGTGTATGAATCTGTTTGACACTATTGAGTTTTCGAACGTACTGTCTAGTTCAAACGTCAAAAAGCTTATTGCACTCTCAGGCCGTATAAGTTATTGCTTTAGTCTACCAGAAAATTAAAAAAAAAAACTTTAACCTCTAGAGATTAAAACACAGTTTTGCGCTCTGAAATTGAAGGACAAACAGCGTGTTTGCGAGCAGTGTGGTGAAAAGTATTTTATCGATGGGTTCTTAGAGAAGTTGCCAATCGCTAAAGGTGCGTTTAAACCAAAAGAGCATTCGCTGTTCTAACCTCCCACTCTACGAAATTCGATCGGTACACAAAACGTGATTGGTTGATTTCTTAGAACGGGCGCTAGAACAGCGAATGCTCTTTCGGTCTGCACGCACCTTAAGGTACAAGTTCGCAGCAGACCGCAGGCGACAACTGCAGACGACATGTCGCAACGACACAACTGGTTTCTATGTATTTCTATGAAATTCCCTTCATGTCGCTAACTACGGAGTTAGCGACATGAAGCTAGCGACGCGTCGCCGAGCGGCAGACGGCAGTGTCGCCCGACCGCAGATCAGTAGTGTCGCTGACGCTCTGCATTTAATCATAGGACATGTGGCTTGTCGTCTTTTTCTGTATAATAAAAGCAAGTCATCATCATCTTCTTCCTCGTCTAATAAAAGACGTAAAAAATTGCGATCACTATTCTCGAACACGTCAGACATCTTGTTTCACGGACCGCTCGGAATCAAGTGGATGCCATCTGCAGTTGTCGTCTGCAGTCGGGATCGAAATCATGACTGCAGCGACAGGACGCAACAATGTCGTCTGCTGGTGCTGCGTGCGGTCGGCTGCCAACTTGTACCTTTACGCTTAATCCAAATCGTAAGCGAAAGGCAGCTAACTGTCTTTGTCGCACTAATATGAAAGAGTGACAGAGAGGGAAATCATACGCTACAAAGCGTTAGCGATTGGCAATTTTGCTAAGCATCCTGTTCAGTTTTTTTTTAAGGGTCTCACCAAACCAATCGACGCGGAGTCGGCTTTCGCCGAGTGTTTTACACCACACTATTCGCATTTAGCCGATCGACCGTCTCCGCGGCTGAACACCTGCGTTAAGCAGTCTCAACTCAACCTCCTTACGGCCGCCGAAACGCTCGATCGGCTGCGATTTGCTACCGCAACAGTTGTAAAGCGGCGGTCGGCTCTCCCGTGCTCCGTCCTGCCGTCGAGACGTCAGACAGCGCGTACCGCCGCTGAGTCCGACGAACAGATAGATAGGACAGCGGGTGATCGGCAATCGTAAATCTCATTTTTGGAGACTAGTTGTTAGTAACTAGTTTGAAATTGAACAGACGTGTATGATTACGACAGTATTACTTCGTGTTGTCAGATCTATTGCAGATTTTAATGTGGGTAATAATTCAAATGAATAAATACAAACGCATCAGTAGCTACTTCGGCCGTCATCGGCTCTTTTCGGCCGTCGTCAGCTATGTTCGGCCGTCGAAGACGCTGAACGGCTTCCGCCAGCTCTGACCGGTCCTTATCGTAGGTACTCGGCCGTGATCGGAGCCGTTCAACTCTTTCTGGCACCGTACGGCGGTATTAGGAGATTTAGGAATGCGAACGTGTGCGTTAGGCTGCAAACGGGGTCGTACGAATGCGAACAGCTTTACGGCAAAACGCCGTTTTCCCGTCGAAAGACGTCGTTTCGCGCGGGCCGAGCCGATTTACGATGTCCTCGCTCTTATTGCGTTGACATAAAGCTTTTTCCGTACGCGATTAGCCGAAACGGCGTCGACTAGTTTGGTGAGACCCTAACTAAAATTAGTAGAGAAACGTGAGCCAATACGAGTCATGGAGGCGATAATTCCTGCCATTGAAAATGGCGAAAGGCTAAAACAGAGACCTATTGGTATGAAGCGAAAGGGGTCTGTTTTAGCCGCTTATTTATAAAATCATACGGAATGAATATCATATTAAATCCCGTCCATCCATATTAAGTCGCGCTCTTCTGCAAGGAATGATGTGTTGTTGAATCGAATGATGAATCGTATTAATCTCCATATCATTGAACTTATAGGTACATGTATGTACATGTCCCTGAATATTTTTACAGAGCCGATAAGTAGCTTAAGGCATTAGAAATGAAGAAAGTCACGTTCAGTGAAGTTGACAGTCGGAGGGCATATCGCGGAAGCCGGGCGTGACGGACGCGCTCGGCCGACGGCGCCGCCCTGCCTTGTCGGCAACCCGGAATATTCTATTGTCAACAGTACCTTCAACACTACACAATCTTCTATTCGGCACACCTTCCGACTCGATCATGTAACCATAGACTTTCCGTTCCATTTCTGTTCGTCAGAGTCAACACGACATGTCGGTCATTCCTTTGGTGCAGGTTTCTTTCACAAAGAACCGGCGAGTAAACACACCCGTTTCCTTATTTGTAAAACGACATGGCTCAGTCAACGCTCGCGATCTCGGCACATTGCAGCTCTTGCTACATATCCTAACGTTTAATAAAAACTTGGCCAGTGTCCACAATCTACATCCAGTTTCCCAGACGGCGCCAAGACCCTAACTACCTAATTCTAAACATTTTCTGTTGCACTCTTGCGACATATTTCATGTACCTAAAGGTGCGTTTAAACCAAAAGAGCATTCGCTGTTCTAGCGCCCGTTCTACGAAATCAACCAATCACGTTTTGTGTACAGATCGAATTTCGTAAAGTGGGAGGTTAGAACAGCGAATACTCTTTTATTTTGATCGCACCTTTAGCGTTTGTTTTGCTGTTATTAATACACTTATTAAAATTACCGGTGTTTTACGTGTTCTAACCAATTATATCCTAGAATTCAAAGAACGATTAACGATAGAAACAGAAAATTCGTATCTTTCTCAGTATCTGACTCAGGGCGAAGTATCACACGAAACCATTACTGTTTGTGAAAACAACATTGATTTCCTTCCAGCTTGAGCGTGACACTGATTACGCACACGTCACACTTGGCTTTGTTTGGAGAACAATCGAAGCGGAATAATCTAATCTAAAATTCCTGATGATATTTGTGATACTGGAAAAGATCACATACGTAGGTACCTAATACCTATTTTATAGAATGGGTAAATAAGCCAACATGTTAGCGAATGCTATGAAGGTTTAATGTTCGTACACTGATGCAATTTCAAATTTGTAAATGGTATGCTTGATGCAGCCATCATAGAGGGCAAGGTGAGGCAGTTCGGGGCCGCCGGGCGGCGATAGGTTGAAATTGTGCATTATACGAATAGTTTCCTAGAATATCTCTGTAGCTAGGTTTTAGGATGTAAGCCTTCATGCGTCTTATTATCGACACTATCTAATATACGATCCAACTAAAGAAAGATGAAGCTAGGAAATACGCTGAACGATCCTACGTCCTCTTTATATACCGTTGTTGTTTATTTACCTAAGGACTCTATTGACAACGTGAAGTGTGTCTATGTCTAACCAATAATAATTAACGAAGACAAGTAGAATCAGCGTTAACCTCTTGGGCGAGGTGAGGTCGTCGGCCGCAACACCTCCGCAATCGATACTCATCGACTTCGAGCATCGGACCGAGTCCAACCGCGGAGCCGATGCCCCGCTATGACCTAATGGTTTCTTTTCGTCTAGACTAGATTAGTCTAGTAGAACTAACCGCGCTTTGTAACCAATACCAACTCAAGACTCAAACTAGTCTGACTACTAAATTAATTAGGTTTCTTGCCTTTGATTCACACCCGAATACAAATCAATAACTGTCAGGAGCCAGTCTAAATGGGGCTACTATAATTGAATAGGCGGCTAAAATTACATTTCATTTCGGAGAACCACCTCCGCTGCTATGTACCTACTTTACTACGAAGACATAGGTTATAATTAATTTATTGTAAGTTAATCGAATATAATTTGAATTGTTAACTAATTAATCAATTTTAACATGCGTGTTGTGTACCTATCGACTAACAAAATTTTCATTTCTTTTCATTATATTTATAATACATAATTTGAACAGGAAATCAATCAAATATCCTGCAGAAACACCTTTCACAATATTTTCTTATTAAAGTTTGTTCATAAATAATTCATCACGAATAATTTTTATTCCATTACCCAACGAAGCGACGTTTGGAAATGAAAAGGGAAATTCGCATTATCCTTGACGAGATAGGATCCGGTGCGCTGGTCAGGGCCGCGGGCTCTAGGGCGGAGGGCCCGCAGGCTGGGACTCAAGGGCGACCTATATTTTGCGGCCCTTGAGCTCCTGGCGCTATTGATAGCAACATACATACCTACCTACAAAGTTACAAACATACTTAATGAAAGAAAGACAAATAATATGCAAAATATTGTAGATATAAGTTACGTTTATAAGACAACGCTGTAACTCAAGGAATTTATAATTAATATAAGTATCATATCAAAATACTTTAAAGCACAAAATATGTATTATTACTACCGCAGGCGACAACAAATAATTCGCAAATAAAATTAACCCTGATTGCCCTGATCCCAAGTAGATCCTGTAGCGCGGGAATCTGACTTATTGTACCTAATTCGGTAAGTAAGGCAGGTACTACTAGATATACATATGTAGGTTAGCCATGTGATAACGCGTGGATAATAATGACCATGCACCATGGCGTAAATAACACAATTAGAATCCCCTTGGTGCACTATAATTAAAGGGTAGGTAGTTATACTCGCACGAGTAGTAGTACACAAACATAGAACGATCCACGCGTACCTACTCGTAAATAAGACATAAATAGCGAAACATTAAGTAAAATTATATTACCATACCATAATACTAATGCGTATTTGTACGCTATGCAGACTAATAAAAGGTTCCATGGACTGAAAGATTAAATTTGGAAATTTGCCAAAAAGCTAGAGAAATCCGAGGAACACAGGAACGGAGTGAACGACCTTTAAATCTAGCTTTACTTTACCAAACGTTCGCTAAAGCGAGCATTCACCCCGCATCACAACTCAAATGAAAATTACATTTTATAATGTAGGCGGATTTGCATGCAACCATATCTAAGCACCTCTACGACATGTGCGTCATAGTACGTCTATAGCGTGATGTCGTTTACTTCTAACGACATGTATTAGAAAAAGGCAGATAGAGTTGATGCTGCATGGTGATTAGGCGAAATAGCGATTAAGCTGTTAACTCGTCCACTTGCACAGTCTCAGTTTACAAACTTTAAAGGGTGAAACTAGGACTATCATAAGCCACCTGTTTTACAATCTAGAAGGCGATAGAACTAGTGCAATGTATAAGGTTAAGAAGAAATGTACCAACACGTGACTACTAACATGATTAGTGGGTGACGCATTATGGAAGAGCCTTACAACTTACAAAAAAAATAGTTGAATGCGACTTTAACGACGATTAAAACAATGATCCAACTGGCCGTAAGTATCCCTGATATGAAACGACAAAAATTTAATCAGTGCTATACAATTTTTACCTGATAAGCAAAAACGTAACAAAGCAATCGCTCCTGAAGCGCAAGAGTTGCAAGACTGGGTATCTACACTTCATTTGAGTTAGGTAACACTTTTACTTGTCAATGTTCGACAGCAGTCACAGCATGCATTACGAGTAACAGAGCCATCCGCCTTGAATTCCTGTGTGCATGCACCGACTCCGACGCTCACATAACTCAAGCCTTGACCCGGATTGCTAACGAAGTAGAGACATCACACGGTAACAAACAACCACTGCACAAAACAAACGACCGAAATAACTCAAAAAGTACTTTTCCAGCTCACAAAACATGTTTGGTCATACAAATTGTTGTCATTATGAGCTTCAGTAAGGTTTCCGTCAAAAATTGATTGCATAAAATTATATATTGTTCTACATATATTGTTCTACATCTAACCTAACCTACATTCAGTTAAAAATCTAATAGGTATCCAAAGTAAAAAGACTAAACATAATTTGGCTTATTAATTAAGTGACTTACTCGTACATCACTTATTGGTCATCGCAAAGTTATTAGTCAATACTCAATGATCACAACTTACAAGAATGCGAAATAATTCATCATCTAAGTACCTAAAAGAACAATATTAAATAATTTTGTGATAGTAAACAGTGGTGAAACATCCACAGAAATAAAATCTTTTTCTGCTTGCTTCGGAAAAAGTATCAATACCAACGCTAAATTAACTCCAGGGGGACTACGATCGATAATACGGGGGGCTATTACTAATGCGAATCGCTAAAGCTACAGCTAATGGAACTGGAAACAAAACGATGTGTGTAGGTAGTAGTCCCCACCAGTGTCACCACAAGTGGGCCATAAATCTTAGCATAACCGAAATACGTGTTAAATACCTAAGTATGTATTTAGGTAATAAGCGCGTTAAGTAGTACCGCAAATACTATGAGTAACAGGCGGTACAATTACGAGTAGAAGCTGACTTGCGAGTGAATCATTCCATGAGACATTGACATGAATAAATAATAACATTTTTCAAATAAAATCGCGCTTAAATAATTATGCAAACGAAGTAAGGAAATATTGACAAATTATTTAGATACATGACTAACATGACATATGGTAATAACAGTGATCCATTTCCGGATTGCGAATATTGAGATCATCTTATCTACCTTTTAAAATTATTTGGCTGAAACTAGATACGTATCAGGATAAAATGATAGATAAGTAAGCAGATAAAGCGAAGACATCTTCAAGAATAAACATCTTTTAGGTAATAGAACCAATATCTAATCAAATATTGTCAATGTTGCCGATATTGTACCAATCAATTTAACTACAAAAGATCGATCCTGTAGTGTGCAAACAACTAAAGACATATTCGAACTATTCTGTACTTATACGTTTGATGTGAATTATCACTATTATCACATTATCAGTGACAGTGAATTGCGGAGTACGAATAAAGGTGAAATCACAGAGGTGTGTAGGTATCATACATGACCATTGTGAAATGAATAAAACTTTTACATTTCATGAACATAGACAAAGCTATGAGTATTTACGTGCCTGGAATGCCCGGATTAACCTGAATATCCTCAGAGGTGAATCTTTTATTGCAGCTTACCTTGACGTACCACCTCGTCTGCGATTTCCTATGTCTGGGGCGGCGGCGATCGGGACTGCGCGAGTCGGCGCGGGCGGCGGGCGCGCGCAGCGCGTGACAGCGCGCCGCCAGCGCCTTGGTGCGCTCCGCCAGCGAGTGCCGCAGCTCACCCCCGCCGCACCCCCGCACCAGCATCTCTCAACCACCCGCTTCTTTCACCTCTTTATCCTCCTCGTCGGTGAGGCTCATTGCTAACTCAACACAACTGTTCGCGAATATGCTTATATCGTCAGATGCCACTTTGATAAACTAAAACAATATCAGTAGGTAGGTTAATAGTCAATGTCAAAGCACTTACCAAATGTTGTTACAGTTTCCTGTACTTCTAATGTCGACAACGAAAACAGATTGAATGATTTAATCGAGAATGTTTAGCAAATAAGATTCATTCATCTAATTGAGCGACACAAGGTCTGGGTCGATTGATAAGGTCGAGTTACATTCCATTTATAGTCCCCGTAGTGACTAACGCAGCTACCATCAGTTGACGAATCACTACGGGGCATCCTACTATCAAATAACAAAACAAAGAAGCTTTGTAGTACATCTGTGCTACCTACTTCAAAACAATAGGCTACTTGACCCATTTTTAAAGTTTGTCGTATATTATTAATCAATATCAGATTAACGGAAAAAAAATATAAATATATTTTTTCACAACCTAGAAAACCGCAAAATTATAACTTAACCCTCTAATGCATATGAAGCCAAATATGGTTTCATTGGTTTTGGACTCTATTGACTGCTGTTAGGGCTCAAATTTGAAATGCATTTTTGCCCGTCTTATGCATTAGAGGGTTAAAATTTAAACTTTCGTTACCGCGCGAAAACGATACTAGCCATGTTAATGCTTAGATTATCTGTGGTGTGACATCACTCAAACCGAAAACAAACATTTGACATGTCACTTATGTTATATCAATGTCACAGCAAAGCTACATGCCTACATGTCCATGGCGAACTTCACTCGTAAAAGATTCGACATGAAGTTAGTTTAAGATCCTATGACGTCACATCATGGCCGACACCGTTTTCAGAGTACGAAATTAAAAAAAATAAAACAAATTTTTCAATAAAAAATATGTACCCATCAAACACTTTTTCTCCAATATGCTCGGAAATGTTCGCATTAATGTAGCAAAAACGAAACGCGAAGTACCTTCTTATGTACCAGCTCAAATTAAAAAAAAAGATTTTCATTATTGTACAGTTTTTGCGGCCGCGAAATTGTACTAAAATCCATTAATGTATTGTTTTTTACTTCTTAAAAACTACTTTTGGACTTTGAAAAAAATGCATACAGCCAAATTCTAAAGCCACGACCAAACGCCTGGTCTGGATAGAGCGAGAGACGGCGATCAAATCTATGGCCGTCTCGTTCTATCATGAGTTACAAACGCCTCGGTGTGTCAGGTCGTGTAGGTACGGTTTAATGAAACCATAGATATCGTTACTATTTTTTATGAACGACCATGCATTAAAAAAAAGTTTAGGCGGGAATCATAAGAGATTTTTTCTTTTCAATTGTTATTCAATTTGCAAGAAGAATTACTTAATCGATTGTAATAAAATATTTTGTTTTATTTCCTTGCATGTTTGGAGAAAAGTCCTATATGTGCCTCGGACGGAAATAGAATTTCGTGGATTCGTATGTAATTGTCGGCCTCAGCTTCGCTTCGTCCGACAAAAAATACTCATCCACGAAATTCGCTTTCCCGGCCTCTGCAATAATGTACTATTAATACACCGTAATCGAAAAATATTGATCTCTTCAATAAATACTACAGAAAAAAATATTTTTTTGCTCTAAATTTGATATGAGTCAAGTAGCCTATTACTGCATTCATTATTTGGCTTTCATTTTAAACAAGCTACAGCAAACTCAAAAGAAACACAAAGTTTACTTAGGTAGGTACATTACATATATACGAGTATACCTATATATTCGTAAGAATTATTTTTATTGAGGTAGTCTGTTATTTTATTAGTTTTACTACCCGTGTAATACACATGAACTACATAAACTACAAAGAAATGAGAAAAATCGTATTGACTTTGTTACAATCTGTGTACTTAGGTACATTTATAAATATACAAAAGTGTACCCGTATAGTTTCCGCCTAATTTACCACACAACAGACAAAAATACCTGCTCGCCTGCACCTACTTCATTATGCATCCGACTTAGGTAGGTATTTCATTCTTCACCATAAATAATGGTAATGTATGCATACCACAAAGGGATGTCTTTGTACCCTGGATTATAGCAGAGCACGTTCCTACGCACCTATGTATGACGGCTTTAAAACTGTTCTTCTCAGTATGTGGTAGGTACTAATCCTAGGTTTATGTTGCTATAAGGTTGAGTTTGTTAGCTTTTCTCGTGTTGGCATAAGAGTAATAAAGTTGATAGAAATCTGTGATGCAATTATAATGTCTGTTTAATAGCCGTCTGGCTTTTCCTCTGAACCACGTTATCAACTATCTAAGAGACTAATGAAATGTTCGCACATGTATCCGATGAGGTAGACCTATCTAACTGGTGAATAGGTGGTTAGTTGACAAGTGAGTGAGCGTGTCTGCGGAGTAGGTCGATATCTGACAAGGAAATTGGATAATTGAGGAAGGGAGCGGCTGGCCGACGAGCTACATGTGTCTGTCGGTCGACGTCACTCGACTTCAGTTCAATTGGTGGAATAATAAATGAACACAGGTACTCGTAGTTACATTAGGGAACATAACTTGTGGCTTGCTCTAGTGACTGCTCATTCAAATGTACATTTGAAATCGATGTGCGACTGCGAAGGGCGCGTTTTTAAATTATGGGTATACGCACGTATCCCAATTAGAGTCAGATAACTTCTGTACCTACTATATTATTTTAAAACAACCGGTAATTCAGCGATATAAAAAAAACATCGTTCGTGTCGCGTTTCCCTGAGGAAATACCATGTCATTGATATGGAAAAAACGATACCGATGTACGATAAAAAAAACCCTCTAATTAGGCGACTATCGGGTAAAAAAAGTAGGTACCTACTCTATCCACTTAGGTCTCATAAACTCATTTGCATTGATTTGGATACATATAGGTATGTAGAATCAAAGTACGTATGTATAGTTCTTGCTTTATGATAATTCCTTTTTACTGCTTATCGAAAATGTAAACCGCCAGGTGGCGAATACAACGCTGTTGTGCAAATGATTCAAGTATTCCGATTGTCGCGCTTATAGCAAGAGCACAGAGTACCATTTGCCAAAATTTAAGGGCAGGTGACAGGTGGCAGGCAGGGGATTGTTCGTCAGGTGTTAAAGGGCCAAAACTTGAATACGATTTTGTTACCTGAGCCTTGTGAAACGGTGGGCCCTTTTCACTTGCTCGAGTTTACTCCTTGAGGAGAGAATAAATAACAATTCACGAGGCACTTGAAATGAAACATTTCCTGTAGCATAGCTACCACAGCGTCTTATCCATAACCGCTAATCAAAGGCATTACCGTACGTCTTGATATCGTTGTAAGTCATTTTGTTCTAGGGTTCTGACTCTGACAAACATTATGAATCAGCTGTCGTCTGAAGCGTTAAATCATTAAAAATTGTTACTCATTCTGCACTTATTCACATACGTAGTTATTTAATGTAAAGATTGTGTATTAAAATTGTTTTTTTATATTACGTTATGTTCACCGGATATGATGAACTGATTTGAATAATTACATGTATGATAGCCGACTGATGTGTATAATGTGTGTGTATCATATTGTAGCATCTTGATTTAACAAGGTTGTATACTTCATGTAAATAGACAAGGTAATCTAGCCTTTCACTGTACCTACAGACTCGTAACTGAGTGGATTTTATTTAAATTATCTTATAATGAATGAATATAGTTACATACCTCTTAGCGACACGTTTAATTTAAAGAAATATCGCTTCGGATTTATTTATTTTATTTACGTAACTATAACCCTACAGGACATATATTCCTACATTTATTCTAGGATACTGTATTTTTAAATTGTGGTAACCTTTATTGAGGTATCATCTGATCGAATACCTAACCATAACATTGAAGTATCTTCGAAAGCCATAACAACATTTCATGGAATATCTCAAATATGTATAATTAAATGCACTATATTTCTCAGCACTACACTTGACAATGACTACTTACCTACGGTAATCACTGGGTATGCCAACAGCCTAATTACCATTTAAATTATTCTTCGCGCAAAAAACACCGGCTCACTTTACAACAAACACTAAAACCGTGCGTCCGCTCGCTAACATAAACACTGCATCATTCATAAACTTGGAAGAGCACTTCACACCGTAAAATAATGCCAGTTATTGCCAATAAAGATTTAAGCGCGAAACGGACTGGAGTGTTAAATAAAAAAAATGTGCGGAGTAAACGTTGACAAGCCCTTCCGAACGTTGCGCTCGGCGCGCGTCGTCTGAGCCTCGCTCCTCGCTCGACCAGCCGGTCGCTTCGCATCGCCGACCCGACAAGGAGCATTGGCTAAAGTCAAAACCACGCATGTGCGGGGTTTCCATCATTTCCATGGCTTTTCCATCGCTGTGATATGATAATACATGTATGCGTTTGCGGTTACACTTTAAACGTCTAAGCATGTAGGCACGGATAAGTAAGCATCTCATTCATAAAAATTTACCAAAAGCGGTACCTTTATACAACATACTATACATATACCAATACAATTATAGTTTCTAATGATTCCACTGACTTTAATCTATTTGATATTTTTCTAGTGGACCTGCCGTCATTGCAATATGTATTACCTAGGCACTTATTATTTTTATCACCAGAGATGATGATAAGAGACTTAATAATATAGGATACGATATTTTAGATTATGCGTGGGATGCACTAACCACACCTTAACACACCGATCAACATAATCCAGCAGATTACAGTGCAGCGGGTGTCAAGTAGTGTCAACCAGTGTTGCAACTAGGTAGTTACTCTAACAATTTGAAGTCAATCTAATGTAAATGTTTAAAATCAAAAGATCTAGCAGCAATTCCCAATTCATAATAATTATTTCATATTAGGACAGTAAAGGGCTAAATTTGATAGAAGGTTTGGTCCATGCAATTCATGCAACCTCTATCTTGTTAGTTTGAATTTATAGCTTTTAACAAGGTCAGATATAATATTTTCCTTATTTAACCTCACACAAAATGTTCGATAAAAGGCATTCGGTCAATTTTGCTGAAATTTTGTATAGATAAATATCGCGTTTGATGCTCTGAAGTCTGCTTGCGACCACGGTGGTAACGTCATGCCCGAAACGTCAAGATACAATTAAACGTAAGTTTGCACTTATAAGGCCCGTTTGTTATTAAAATGACTGTGAAATTGTAATTATTTTATAAATGATGACTACTTTTAAAATATATTTAATTTTATGTTGAATTTCTCATAGATAGGTCTAGAGTTAACGATTTTTCCCCTCACTAGCTCGTAAAGCGCTCGTTTATCGTTTAATACGAGCGGGTAAAACGCTTTTTACACACTTGTGAATAAAGTAATTTGACATTGCTCTAATTCCTATAGCCCCCTACTGCCTAGTATAAGTGTATCTGTATGACCGTAATGAACATGCTCACATGTTAAATTGGCCATGGTCGTTCTCATGGGTGACTTTGTAAGCCATTGGCTATATTTAAGTTCGAGAAATAACTCTATTCTACGATACGTTTCGACATTGAGTTTTAAATGCTTTCTTAAAGTTAATTTACATTTGAATGAGATTTGTAATCATATTTCCTCGCGATAGTGAGGGGAAAAAAGTTGTATTACACTTGGCGGCAAAGTTTGTTCAACTCTCGTGCCTTGAGACCTTCGCAATGCTCAAGATTCCAGTTTTTGAACCACTCGCTAAGATCGTGGCTCAATTTTGGAATCTTTCGCTAGCTCAGGTCTCAATATTGGCACGACAGTTAAACAACAACTTTGCCCCCTTGTATAATAAATAACTATTGTTGGCCACCGAGATGGAAAGCGCGACTTCGTGTCCTCAATGCGCTTCCTAGAGGTGACTGGCGACTGGTGAGAGAACCAAGATGAAATCTACCTACTGAAATTAGCCGCTGCAGAGCCTATTGCTTGGACTTCCCCGCTTCTCCACTTGCGCCGGTGGCGATATAGATGGCGAAACGCGGGCCGGACCTGTGGCATATACCACCGTACGTTGATATGCTCCCGGTAAGACATTCGTTTGAGCCTGCCCGGTATGGGTGCTCCTCTTCTGCTGTAGCTCCAGCGACGCAATAACGGCGGAATGTCCCCGCCGGTCACAGGAGGTAGGGAGAGTTGGCACACCATAATATCATAAAACCTCTCCCCTGCGATCTCATCTTGCATGGTTGTAGCTGTTAGGGACTACGGCAACGACAACACCGACACTACTTCTCCGTTGTGATCGACCTAAACTCCCCTTCTTTCTTTTACTAAAGTCCCCTTCTATCCTCTAAACGAACTCTTCTCTAACTTAACCGTATAACTTTGAGTATTTTAGTTATAAATACTTTAGTTATAAATACTCAAAGCTGTATAAGGTTAATTAGAATAATTAGCTCTAGAGTCTAGACCTGTGTAGTGTGTACATATTTAACATAAAATTAGGTATACACCATGGTCTCTAATAACCCGAAAGATTTTAACCACGCATTTTTGATGTAAAAACAAACAAAAAATATTTTTTAGTACAGATGGTGTACTTTTTAGGCTCTAGTGTGAGAAGTGGGTCATTTTACGTCAGGTCCAAAACTTTTTTACAAAGACCTCATTTTTAAAAGGTTTTACTTCTCACTTTTTGACATCTATTAATGAGGTTAGTGAGACTATTCTCCATAATGGCACCAACGCGGTTAAAAAGACCTTTTGTACCGAGTTACAATTAGAAAATATGTTTTTTTTTAAATTGGTAACAACTCTGAAACTAGGCGATATCCAGAAAAGTTTATACGACTTTACAGTTTCTAAATATGGTCAGGAACACACTGTTAAAATCTTTCGGGTTATTAGAGACCACGGTGTATTTTTAAAGAGTAATTCATTAATTATAATTGCACCTTCACAGAGTTGATCATCAGCGCATTAAAAGCCCATTTTCACAAAATTCCAGCAAAATCGACCGAATGGCTTTTACCGAACATGTAGTGCCGGGTTATAAAAAAAGTCTAAACTTAAGAAAGAACATTGGAGGAAAATATAATGACATGTTGCATACTAGCGGCATTCATTGTTATGCGGATGATAGTACGGGTGATGCCTCCTACACCGGCCGTGCTAATATTTCCCGGGAAAACTTCATTGAGAGCCGGAACAAACTTGTGTCTGAAATTGAGACCTCCCTAAAAGAATTCTCAGATTGGGGTCGGCTTAATTTGGTCCAATTTAACCCTACAAAGACACAGGTTTGCGCGTTCACCGCGAAAAAGCCGCGTCACCCCGTTTCGAGAGCACTTCCCTATCTGCCACAGCCAGTATTGGAATTCTTGGTGTTGACATCTCGAGTGATGTCCAGTTCCGCGTCCACCTAGAGGGTAAGGCCAAAATGGCCTCGAAGAAGCTCGGTGTGCTCAATAGATCGAGGCAGTACTTCACGCCGGCCCACCGCCTACAGCTTTATAAGGCGCAGGTTCGCCCGCATATGGAATACTGCTCTCATCTTTGGGCAGGGGCACCTAAGTACCAGCTTCTCCCTCTAGACCGCATCCAACGGAGAGCAGCTCGAGTTGTCAACTGCCAACGCATTTCTGATCGGCTTGATACCCTGGCGCTGCGTAGAGATGTGGCCTCGCTCTGCATTTTCTATCGCATGTACTACGGGGAGTCTTCCGAGGAGTTGTTCGGA
>JALPQI010024653.1:0-13316 GCA_025490895.1 Thaumatotibia leucotreta
CAACAAGTAGCAATTTTCCAACGAAAGTATAACGTGTATCATTAGGTAAAATGTATGAAATCAAGTCGCTTAGACGTTTGTCGTTAAACGGCTTTTGATGTGAAAGTGACATAAATTGCTCCTGTCGACCGGTTTAATTATAAATGTTTACATTCTGCGAATACATAGTTCTTTAGATAAGCTGAAATGGATACCTACTTTTCTAACCGGAGTTTTTTAATGTAAGTATGTTTTATATAAGTGGCAGCTCTGCTGATTCCATTTTTTTAAAAACAGGTCTTCTATTATCAGACATTTAAAAGGATAATTCAGAATTATAGGAGACTTTGCAAATTTATTACGAGCGGGTGTTTGGATGTAATTCCCTCAATTCCCTGTGACACATGTTGAAGAGCGTCGTGATTATTTAAGGGATAAGACGAAAATCTACACTATCCTTACGACACTTAGCGGTTATTGCATGTACGATTAAGTTCGGGCAGGTTAGTTAGCAAAACGATTATTAATAGTAGAAGAATTGTAAAATTGTGTTTCGATATGACATCTTATGTAAACGCTGTACAGTTGATTACATTATCGCAGTAACAAGTCACATAGGCAGGCGATCCTTTCTTCCACACAAATAGGCAGGAGCCTATAAGTAAGTCTGTAGATATCGCCTATGATTAGTACATTCAAAGACATGTCATTGAATCTACCAATCACAAGACTAATTCACCAAGTAATGAGCAAAGCGGTATCTTTACGAATTCTCATCAGTTGACGTTTGACAATGCAGTAACTATAGGTAATTTCACAAGAGTTGAAGTGGACTATTACACAGTTACACACATTTAACGCACATCTAACAGTACTAATAACAAAAGGGTATCAACTAGAGAATTAATCTCTCGTGAGCCGCAAATATTTTTTTCTAATGGTTTCTCTCGAAGGCGGTTCCACGTTCCGCCTTACGAGGGCTTAATCGATATAACGTCAACAAATATTCAACCGCAATCTCTTAAAAATAGTTTTACGCTGATCTTGCAGTTGCAATTTGCTATTACTGTGTTTACATAACATGTTGGCGAATGCTACTTCCATGGTCTCACACAAAGGGATGCGGAAGACCGTGCGAAGTGAAGGAGGAAAAGCTGGAAAGCGGACCCCGGGCTTCGAGGCGCAGGTCCCGAACGTCACCAGGAACTACGCTAGGATAATGATGATTGGCGAGTGCGACTTCAACTCTCGTGGAACTACGAGTGGTACCAATACAATGTGTAACCATCAGCTGTCATATCCGAAGCACAATTTTTCTGACACTTCTACTAATTTTCTGTAAGCACAACCCAGCAATGTCATCTCCGAACCTGGATTCATGGCGTAATAGAACTCCCCCCACTCGTCCATCCAAACTTCAGCTACGCGGGCCGCGTTATGCAGCACCACATTTTGGACCCCGCCGGGGAAGGAATAAGGGCTCTTGTCGCGGAACACGTGGCCCACGTGCGAGCACGGCTCGATCTCCAACCGGCCGCCGCATTGCCATACCTTTGATTGTAATTAGATTAGAAGCTGTTGGCCTACCGCAAACTTCAGAAATTTCGGGAATTTTCTCTGTCACACCAACAAAGGCCTGTTAGAGTGACAAAGACAAATCCCCAAAAGGACAATGCGTCAAAATGAACCAAAAACCAACAGATTTGGGAGCAGTCATTAAAAATGTCTGCTTATGTACTTTATTTCATTCCATAGGTGCAAACTTGAATTCCATTGGATAATTTTATATGAGTAAGGCAGATTTGGGCAAAAAGTAATATGATTACTCCATCCGATTACTTTTGTATGTGTACTTAGTAATAAATATTACAAAGCACACATACAAATGTAATTTATAGAAGTAATCATATTACTTTTTGCCCAACTCTGGAGTAAGGCGTTCTACGGGCACTCTCTAAAGGTGCATTTAGACCAAGCGAGCATTCGCTATTCTATCCCCCCACTCTACGAAAATCGATCGTAACACAAAACGTGATTCGTTGATTTCGTAGAGTGGGGGATAGAATAGCGAATGCTCGTTTGGTCTGAATGTACCTTAAGTAAATCACCGTCGTCCAGAATTCATCATAGTATTTACTCTGACTAAAATACAAATATCTCCGTTTCGCAATGGAATTGAACATAGTGCTCATAGAATGAAATGAAATAAATGTAAATACCTATTTAACGACACCGCTTTCAGCTCTGTTGGTTTTTGGTCCACTTTCCATACAAATCTGCCCATGGTCCTTTGCAAACTTTGCAGTTCCCGGTATGTCCGCTGGACAGTAGGGCGACAATTGACAGACTTTTGCACTCATAGTACAGTCGCCATCAGATGTATTCGAGCGGCCACGTTGCTTAAAATTATCGGACCATGAACTCTAACGCCATGACACTAGGGGCTTTCTCTGATGTTTGTAGGCACCTGTGGGCCTATTTCTCATAAGCTTGTAAATTGGTATACAATCGGATGTTCTTATATAATTAATGGCGTTGAATAGACTTCCACTTGAATTACAAGTTACAAACTTTTGAGATATATCTGATGGCGGTTGTCCAAGAATCGCGCGGCAGGTACTGGAGCGCAATACAAGCTACCTGTCTTTATTTAATCAATACAGTTGAAAGGAGACGGGCATTCTCGTGTGAGTTACTGTCGCGCATCACATGTGCTAGACGCCCTATAGTCTATTGTTTTTTTATGTGGAATAAAATACCTACGGAGGTCGGCCCTTTTATTAATGATGTTAGAAACTGCAGTACCTACAGTAAAGAGGACGTCAATTTAAATGTTAACTATGGAGATAGTAGTCTATTGTTTTTTTCTTGTCGCGGAAAATAGACCAGCGGATTTTGCAACTTTGAAATATCACTCCATGGAGAATATCTGCTTATTTATACTTTAAACTAGCTAATTCAATTACGTATTCTCATAATTTTAACTTTGTGTTAAGAACGATAATTTGAAGGAATATTTATAAAACTAAACCAAATATATATACGAAAATGATATCTACCTATTTTATACAGTATGTAAATCTAATACGGGCGATCAATTAAACCAGGCATGGGATTCATTAGTGTAATCATGGATTAGAAGGTTTTTTAAAAGTTACTCTTAATTATGACCCCACAGAATTTTTTTAAGATTATCGGAGCAGCAATGCAGGTACGAACATTTGTTATTGTTGATATGGCAGTTACGTCATTTGCTTTTGAAATTAGCTGTCAACGAGTGTTTAACTCGTGTATGTTGCTCTACATTGCGCGCCGAATTATTTTGCATGGAAAATTTTGTTTCTCTAATTTTAAGTATAAGTTATTTGATTGTACTGTAGTAAATATAGATCGCAGTAGAATTTAGTAATATTTATTCCGATAGCAAAATACAGATGATGACGGTTGATTGTACATAGAAACAATTGACAACAACAGATAGGTAGCCTAGCAACCTACTGACACTTCCTCTCAAGCAACCATTCATCATATGAACACTCACAGCTTCATCAAGCACTCGAGTTTAAACCTAAACCAGACACACACCTCTAAAACTTAACGCGGGACAATGGCTTAGTAAAAACATCGGCCAAGTTATTTTCAGTTGGAATGTACTCCAGCTGAATTAACCCCTCATTGACGCAATGACGAACGAAATTATACCTAATGTCAATATGCTTCGTCCGCCGGTGAGCAACAGCATTGTTCGCCATCGTTATAGCGCTCTGATTGTCTACGAACAACTTGACACTCTGAGAGTTCCAATTCTGTATCAAATCATTCACTAACCTCTGGAGGTATACAGCTTCCTTAGATGCTTCAGATAACGAAACAAATTCCGATTCAGATGATGAAAGACTGACGCAGTGCTGCTTTCTGCACTCCCAGGATATCAGATTCAGTCCAACTTTAAACATGTATCCCGAATAAGACTTCCTGTCTTTAATATCGCCGCCCCAGTCAGCATCTGCGTAACCTGTAATGCAACAACTGTTACTTTCGCCTTTCGACTTCCGAAATATAAGGCCTAAATTACATGTTCCCTTTATATATCGTAGAACACGCTTAGCGGCCTTCATATGCACACATCGACAACATGAATTATATTGTGCTAAGAAGCTCACTGCCGCCGAGATGTCGGGCCTCGTGTTGCAAGCTAGGTAATTCAATGCACCAACCAACGACTGGTACCGTAATTGTTCTTGGCGATTCAACTCCTCACCACCCCCATCTGCCAAAACCTTATGCAGATCCAGTTCTACCGGGGTTTTCACCGGTTTGCATTGATCCATACCATGATCCTTTAGAACGGTATCAATGAAATTCCGCTGATGCAGGAAAAACGTACCTTCTTTTCCTCGTTCTAAACTCATGCCTAAACACTGCCGAGCTTCCTCTAAATCCTTCACTTTAAAGTATTTTCGCAATCCGCACAATAGTTGTATTTTACTTTCTATATTTTCAAAAAATATAATAAAATCATCAACATAAAGGCAAATAAAAATATCATCTTTACAATATAAACAACTATCAAACTCAGAACGTTTAAATGACATTGACAATAACACATCATTTACTTTTTCGTTCCATGAGCGACTTGCTTGTTTAAGGCCGTATATTGCCTTCTGCAATAAACAAACCTGCTGTTTTTGACCTTTGCCGTCATATCCTTCGGGTAAATGCATGTATACCTTTTCATGTAAATCGCCGTTAAGAAATGCCGTATTTACATCAAAATTATGCACCTGTAAACCCTTTTCTGCAGCCAAGCCCAGCAACAGCCTTAGAGTCGATCTCCTTACGACGGGTGAAAAAGTTTCAAAGTAATCTACACCGTAAGACTGTGTGAAACCTTTTGCGACGAGTCTCGCTTTGTATGTCAGGTTTCCGTCGGCATCATACTTGTACTTGTAGATCCACTTATTTCCCACAACCTTGGCTCCTGGCGGTTTTTCGACTACCTTCCAGACGTCGTAATCTTTCATAGACTCTAGTTCCCGCTCCATTGCTTCTTGCCACTTGCGACTGTCAGGTCTCTGTAATGCTTCCTTGTACGATCGGGGCTCTTCCTCCATATTACAATATAGCCCGCTATGTGCGCTACGTAACCTATTCCTAAGAGGATACCTAGGTTGTTCCTCGTCGTGCGCATTAGCCGTATTGCCATCTCCATCGCGGTCTTCAATGTTGATTTCGATACCTGAAGCTTCGTTATGTACTTCGTGCTTAGCCGAACGACCAGCTTCCACGCAAGCTTCACCAGGTACTTCAGCTGCGTCCGAGCTCGATACAGCGTCTTCATACGAATCTTCGATCATTGACGTGGATGGATGGCCGATTTCCCATACGACAGCATTATCTCCATCTTGAACAGTCTTCTGACATGTCAACTCTTTATCTGAACCAGTTGCTGACACCTTCAAGTCAGAACTTTCAATAAATGTGACGTCTCGACCTACTATTATTTGTCGAGGATTGCTAAAATCTGCAAAGCGATAACCTTTAATATCTTCGCAATACCCAACGAAGATGTACTGCTTTGCTTTAGCGTCCCATTTCTTCCTCTTCTCCTTAGGAACGTGCACGTAAGCCGTTGACCCAAATATTCTCAAATGATTGAGCTTCTGTACTCTCCCTGTCCACAGTTCTTCCGGAATCTTCCCATCATTGGCGCTATGAGGCAATCTGTTTTTGACGTAGACTGCTGTGTTACAAGCTTCCGCCCAAAACTTCTTGTTCAGCTCTTTGTCCATAAGCATGGTACGCGCCATCTCTGTCACAGAACGCAGCGATCGCTCCGCAACGCCATTCTGTTGACTACTGTAGGGAACTGTCAACTGGTGCCTTATCCCCTTACTGGAAAGAAATGCATCAAAATCTTTATTTACAAACTCAGTTCCATTGTCCGTTCTCAGACATTTAACTGTCAAACCTGTCTCATTTTCCACACGTGTCACAAAATTCTTAAAGAAGTTCAAAGTTTGCGACTTCTCCTTAAGAAAGTAGACAAACAATTTCCGAGTGAAATCATCTACAATGACAAACATGTAACGAGCACCCCCATAAGAATGTTCCGACATTGGACCACACAAATCGGCATGTAATAAGCCGAGTTTGTCAGTAGCTCGTACCGCTTCACCCTTTGGAAATGGTAATACATGTGCCTTACCTTTAATGCAAGCAACACAAGGCTCCATTACACCTTTACCTCCAACTTCGATCTGTGAAAGCTTGCGTAAATCACCCAAATTTACGTGTCCAAGCCTTCGATGCCAAAGCGCCAACGAGTCCTCAGCCTGAACTGTAGCCAAAGCCCCTTCTACAACAGGAAAACAATCATCCAACTTATAGATACCTGAGACTTCACTAGCAGTAATCACAAGCTTACTCGTTACTTGGCCTATCGTCTGGTGAAACATCCTACAACCATCAGAATCAAATATCACCTTCCATCCATTCTGCACCAATTTAGATATTGACAAAAGATTAACTTTCAAGTTGGGTACGTAACAACAATCTTTTATAGGTAATAAAACTCCTTTTAAACTTACCATAATGTCACCCTTACCCTCGCTTGACATTTTGTCATCATTCGCACATGTCACAACATTCTTATCAGTTATCATAAAGTCTCTAAACCAGTGCTTCTGAAAACACATGTGGC
Source organism: Thaumatotibia leucotreta (assembly GCA_025490895.1). Classification (NCBI taxonomy): domain Eukaryota; kingdom Metazoa; phylum Arthropoda; class Insecta; order Lepidoptera; family Tortricidae; genus Thaumatotibia; species Thaumatotibia leucotreta. Next base: position 6,683 of record JALPQI010024653.1, read on the forward strand.
TCGAAGCACCGCTGTCCAGATAGAAGGCCGAGGGGCTGAAGGAATCGTGTACCGATAGTGAACAGCATAACGCAACTTTCTTGAACTTCTTAGAAACCGTTGATACGCCTTCATCATCAACTTCCTTTACCAGCTTCGGGCACTCTGACTTCTTGTGACCTTTCTTGCCACACTTAAAGCACTTGAGCTTTAAAACTGATTGCTGACCATGTTTTCTTGCTACTAACGCCGAGTTCGCAACTGGGGAATCATTCGAAGAACTCTGACTGGAATCCTCTTGTAACAGCTTCTGACGAACATTTTCTGAGGTAAGCTTCATACCTGAGTGCTCTAATGCCATCCGCAAAGGTTTGTACTCATCAGGTAGACCTCTTAATAGTACGACGGCTATTAAATCGTCATCAAAGCTCTGATTAATCTCTTTCAGCTTTTGAGCGTGACTCATCACTGATGCGACATATTCGTGCATATATTTGTGATTCTCTAGCTTTTCATCCAAGAGATTATTCATTAAAGATATCCGTCTGTTTATACCTTTGTCTTCGAAAATCGCTGCCAACGCATCCCATACCTCCTTAGCGTAAGAAAGATTTTGCACGTACGGATACAGATGGGGCTCTAGATGTAGGCATATTAACGTGAAAGCCTCCTGATCCTTCTCCAACTCTGCAGAATCATCATTCTTCGGTAATGTTGACGTATACTTGAAACATTTTTCACGAACTAGTAGCATTTTTATTGCGAATTTCCATGACGTATAATCTTCTAATCCGGTCAATTTGGCAACAGAAAATTTTGTGGACTGGGCCATGACCTGTAGTAAATATAGATCGCAGTAGAATTTAGTAATATTTATTCCGATAGCAAAATACAGATGATGACGGTTGATTGTACATAGAAACAATTGACAACAACAGATAGGTAGCCTAGCAACCTACTGACATGTACTTATTATGTCGTAAACTAACACCCGTTAAGAGCTTCGCCCGTATTAGACTTACACCCTGTATAGCTAATATTTTAGCAATTAATAATTTTGAGGTTTATTTATATTTATCATGAACGATATCTATTAAAACTTTAGATTAAAATAAATAAATAGGAACGCAAAAAGATCTATTACAATCAAAACGTATCTATTTACTCATTTATTCAAGATAAGGAATTTCACCTTGGACATGTTTGCAGTAATTGCTTTCGTGTTACCATGAAAGATTAATTTAAATTTGCATTGTGCATGAATAGGCAAACAGATTATTTGTCAAGTTAGATACAACCGTACGGCCATAATTTAACAGTAAAATCTCAGAAATTTTGCTGTATTTAGATATCTTTACCATGTCGAAACTTTAATAGACATATAATTGTTAGATTAAAACTTTCCAAACAAATTCTAACGCGTGGTTTTTGTCTAAGAAATACCTACCTACAATTATTACTTAAGAATATACAGTGTGTCCCAGGGAGAAGTGACCAGCTTCCTGGGACACACTGTATAAGTCATACTGAACAACTTTTACTATGGGACCAACAAGGAAACCGCGAAAAAAAATTTGAACTTTTCATACATTTTGGTTGCGTCTCCATAGGGCGAAAGGTCAAATTTTTATGTGAAGTGGTCACTTCTCCCTGGGACACTATACCGGGTGGCCCATTCAAATCGGTCAGTATGGGAAAGTCTGAAACTATAAGATATACGAATATTTGTTCTTAGGAACGGAACCATGTCATCGATTTTAAAAATAAGGAAAACTACGTTGATAAATATAAAAAAAAAATTCTTAAGATTTACACAACAAACACCTAGTAAAATAAATTTAAGTATATGAAAACAATGAATTCCTTTCATTTTAGACATCATGTTTCTTAGAGACATTTACAGCTTAAGACCTACACAAACGATATCTAAATAAAAATAGTGTAAGTTTTTTTTCAAAACAACCGGGTTCGATTCCCTAGCTGGGTACAGTTTTTATTTTCAAATGTATGAATGCAGTTTTTCTTTTTATCAAAATCGGTGACATAGGGTAATTCCAGGATACGTGCCCCAGTGGGATACGTGCCCCGATTTCTATTTCTAATAGTAGCGCCACTGTGAGACAAAAATTCACCTAGGTAATAGCAAGCACCCGCCCCGCAAGCCTCAGTGCCGCCGCGATCGTGACTGCAAGCGCACGCGTTTCGTCTGTGTGTGCCAAAACGTTCCGCGGCGACACGTTGGAGAGCGCCAGTCTAATTTACGTAAGTATTTGTTTTCCAATAACTTTTGACCTGCTTATAATTCGTATCTATAATTTTAGATATGGTTGCACGTAAGCTTAAGCTACATGGATTAATATATTTTACTATGATATAATCATTACTTTATTTTTTATTATAAAGGGCACCTATCCTCTACGAAAAGGATAGTTGACCCACACTTGACTGAGGATTGATGCCCCTAAGGGCATCTATCCTTATCCTATTTCTAATAATTATTTCGTTGCAGGGAGGCACAATGCCTCGAAAATATAAAAGAAAACCTGGCGTTGCCCCACGCAACATCGCCTGGTCTGAAGAGAGCCTACAAGCGGCCTTCGAAGACATAAAGAAGGGAGAAAAAGGAATTAACGAAATATCCAGAACCTACGGAATACCATCTCGAACTTTAAGACGTCGTTTTGCCAAAAACAGCGAAAAAAGATTGACTCTGGGTACGTATATATGTATACAGGGTGATCAATCCAAATGGGTCAGTATGGAGGTTTTGGAAACTATAACAGCTAGCGAAATATTGTCTTAGGAACCATGACAACGATTTTAGTAAAAAGAAAAACTGCACTCATAAATTTACAAAAAAACGTGTACAGGGTCCAGGAATCGAACCTGGACATTTTTGGAAAATATAACTTCGTTATTTTCGTTTGGATAGGTATCGGTTGTGTAGCTCTTAAGTAGTAAATGTTTTAAAGAAACATGATATCTAAAACTAATAAAACTCATTGTTTTTAAACAATGATATTACATATACTATTCACGAATGCGTCGTAAAATATATTAACACTATCCAATTAATTATTCGTGTCGGTATTTAGTCGTCCGTGTTCGATAATTTCACCATGTAACTAAACTTTGCTGTTTTAGGTCATCAAATGAAAACAATTATTTTGTTAATTTTATTCTAATTCTTATTTTTTATCAAATTAATTATTTTTGTTTTTGGTATTATCGTGAAGATTTTATACACGAAATAAATAATTCAACAAGTTTCGTAAATTAATCATTCGTGAATGAAAAAAGAAAATATTATTTTATTCGAATATTTATTCGCTAAAAAGTTATTAGAATAATTGCTATCTCTTATTGTTATTCCTTGTGGTTTCTCTTGTACTTGAAATACAACCAATGTCACAGTTTATATGGCACAAGCTTTCGCTCGTGTTAAAATATATGCCTACCGCATGCACCTTCGCTTTTATGATAATATTAAAAGGATTAATTGTATTTGTTTCAGGAAATCATCCAACATTAGGATTTGAAAATGAAAAAAGGCTCGTGGCTCATATACTCAAACTAGGCGAGGCTGGATTTCCCCCGGATAGAACTACAATACGTAAGTTAGCTTACCAGTTCGCTAATAAGTTGGGAGTAAAGCATAATTTTGATGAAGAAAACGAAATTGCTGGACATTCATGGTTTCAAAACTTTATTGAGAGAAATCCGACTATATCACTGAGACAAGCTGAAGGTTTGTCTATTGCGAGAGCAAAAGGTTTAAACAGGATGGAAGTTAAAGACTTTTTTGAATTACTAACCAAAGTTCTGACGGAAAATGGCCTGCTGGATAAACCAGACAGATTTTTTAACATGGATGAATCCGGCATTCAATTCAATAATAAACCTGGCAAAGTGATTACAAAGAAAGGGATAAAAGCCGTAAAATCAGTAACTTTTGCCGAAAAAGGTGAGACAATTACCATAGTCGCCTGTTGTAATGCTATAGGAAATTTTCTACCTCCTGTTCTAATATTGAAAGGTGTAAATAAAAAACCAGAATTCGAAGAAGGACTTCCACCTGGCTCCAAGGTCTATATGCAAAAAAAATCAGCTTACATCAACACAGACTTGTTCTACAAATGGCTAACAGAACACTTTATCCCTCACAAGCCACAAGGAAAAGTGTTGCTGATATTAGATGGACACACATCGCATTCAAGTGCAATCGATATGTTAGAAGCTGCTCGCGACAATGATGTGATCCTACTGTGTTTGCCTAGTCACACAACTTCGGCTTTACAGCCGCTAGACAGGTCAGTATTTGGACCTCTGAAAACATTTTACAATGCTGAGACAAACCGGTTTATACGCGCCAATCCAAACAAAAAACTTAACCGATACAATTCAGGACAACTGGTAGCCAATGCGTGGATTCGTGCGGCGACTCCTGCCAACGCGATAAGTGGCTTTCGTGGTTGTGGCATTTACCCAGTCAACCCAGATGCCATATCGGAGTCAGAATTCGCAATATCAGACATCGCTTTGGGAGAATCATCAACAGAACGTATGGAAAATGTGCCTGAAGCCGTTTCCATTTTGGATATACCTGAACATAGGTTAGGTGATACCGAACAAGACGAGCAAGAGCCAAGACCAGGTACGTCTTCGAATGAGAAGGATCAGGGCCCCTTAGCGAGAATTGATGTTTGTCAACCCCAAGATAGCACGCCGCCTTTATCGCCAAGTCTAATGAATCTACCTGAAGACTGTTTTAACGAGTTGGATTTAAATATTGAAAATTACATTTTTAATGATACAGAGCCGTCATTTCCATCACTGATGTCGATCAATGAAACTTTGCCAGCAAATACCACGACAACACGAATGAATAAAACAACTGTTAAGGAAACCCCATCTAAATTCCTACAACAATCATCACCTATACCAAAAATTAGTGTATCCATATCTAAAAGAGGCAAGCAGTCTGCGGAAATTTTGAACTCGGATGACCGCATTGATAAAAAGAAAAATACATTAGATAAGAAAAATAAGAAAATAACAGGAAAGGAGAACAAAACAAAAAAGGATACTGTTGGAAACAAAACAAAAAAAAAACTAGCACTAGTAAGGGGAATAAGGAAAATAAGGACAAAAGAGAGAAGCCAAAATCAAAGAAACAGACTCGAAAAATATTAAGTTCAAACAGTGAAAATGAATTATCTGAAGACGATTACTTGACATTGACGAAAAGAGGAGGAATGAGGAAAAGGCCATTAAAGATATATAATTCTAGCAGCGAAAATGAAGAATATATAAATATTACGCAGGTTACAAAGGGGAAAGCTACCAAAGGAATACCTATTAAGAGAAGTAGACAACCTATTTCAAGAAAAGATCGTTCAGATGAAAATGTTTGCGTTGAATGTTTTGAAAATTATAATTCAACAATATTGAAAGTAGACTGGATTCAGTGTATAATGTGTCAGAAATGGCTCCATGAAACATGCTCACCTTTCCGTAATTACTGTTCAAGGTGCGGCAAAATAAAAGCTGTTTCATTGTAATCGAGTACCTAACATATACCTATGCCTGATAGTGATAATTTGATTGTTTCATTAGGTTTAATTGTGTCTGTCACTAGCAATGTTAGCGATAAGATAATGATGATCTCTTTATATATTTTTATTCCAAAGGTGATTGTGATATTACAAGAAATAATAATAAAAACCAAACTAACGAAACTGTTATAATAATAGAAATATAAGAAAAGTAGAAGACGATTTATGTAGTAGGTCTAACCTGCCAACAATTTTAACTAATTATAGATAAAAAAATATTTTTGGTTCTTGAGAAGTACAAGATAGTTTATTAATTAATGATCAATAATAATAATTTTGTTTATTTTATTGTTCTTACATGGATAATAAAAGTCTGATTACATTTACTTTACCTTGTTTAATTTCAAAGGGCGCCTATCCTCTAACCCATTTTTGCGTCGTGTCATCTCTCCCCCACTGTAGGCATCTATCCCATTTTTAAGAGGTCTACAAAAGTGCGATTTCCACAAAACCTGTAAGACTTACATCAAATCAAGTACAGTAAAATAAGAGATTAAGGACCAGAGTTGACATACGCAATGTACGTTTTGCAATAAAATTACTGATTATTGAGTTATAAGCCAATTTCAAAAAGTGGGGCACCTGTCCTGGACTTACCCTAGTTCCTAAGAACAAATCTTCGTATGCCTTATAGTTTCAGACTTTTCCATACTGACCGATTCGAATGGGCCACCCTGTATAATTCCGACTAACGAGCCTAAACGACTACCGATAAGCACAGCCTTGCACCTGTAAGTTCTTACGTAATTTGTAGCGAGAGCTATTACCTGCAGACCTAGTCAAGATACCATTTAGCAATCGTATACGATAAGCGATAAGTCACGTGACCTTAATAATGTATGGAAATGGTCATGTGGCTTTTCGTTCGAAACTGTCATTCTCTTAAATTGATTAAATATCGCTTATCTGCATCTTGGCTAGGCCTGCTGAAATGACATAGTGATATTAACCTCATAGAGCGCTCGTACACCTGTCAGTTCTTACGTAAGTTATAGGGACGGAGCTATACTAAGGAATAATAAATAAATCAATATCTTTGG
>JALPQI010024654.1:0-13523 GCA_025490895.1 Thaumatotibia leucotreta
TTCGTGTTTTTTAACCGATAGCTCGCGGTGAGACCAGTGCCTTAGGTTAGAACTGCCACCTTATTAGTAAGTCACTACTATATCAATGTAAGTACGTTAGGTTAGGTTACAATTGCGACCTTATCAGCAATTGACTGTTATGACAAAGTGGTTTAGGTTAGGATACAACTGCGACCTCAGCAAGTCAGCAGTAATTCACTGCTATGGCAAAGTGGCTTCGGTTAGGTTAGGTTAGAATTGCGACCTTGTTAGATTAAATTATGCTCAATTAGTAAATCTACAGTAGAGTAAATTGTATTTCCATTTCAACAATTATAAAGAAAAAGAAATGTATTTTCCTTTACTGTCATGGCAAAAAACTCGACAAGAAAACGTTATGCATATCTTGCACGGGAAAGAGAGGGCTGGAAGATACTCCAACGACAAGCGAATAACTCTGTGATGATGATGATGAAGGTGACCGTCTGTTCATTACAAGAAAAAGATTTGAGAGTTCAACCCACAGTCCCTTATATTCCAGTATGTGTGTCTATTTGTCCGTCCGTGGCTAAGCTCGGCGATCGTTAAGGTGCATGCAGGCCAAAAGAGCATTCGCTGTTCTAACCCCCAACTCTACGAAATTCGATCGTTACACGAAACGAGATTCGTTGAATTCGTAGAGTGGGGGATAGAACAGCGAATGCTCTTTTGGTCTGCATGCACCTTTAGTATCAACTAGAAAGCTTAAATGTGGCATGTACATGTATATTTTTATACCACCGACATCGACAGAACGATGAAAAAAATGAAATTTTACGGTAAGTATCTATAGAGGACACGTAAAATGATGATGTTTTATTTGCACTTTCACCTTATGGTATGTGGTGTCTTTAGGTATGTGACCTTGTCATCAAAAGCGGTTGTTTATGCAATATAGAAATAGATAAAAATCTCTTGAAAACTCCAAATAATTGTGCCAGGGAGACACTAAACTTATTGTTAGAATAATATTTATTTTACGTAATGTATACCGTTTTTTAGTGTGGGGATACAACAGGAACTCCTGTCTCTCTATATCTCCGTACACTGCTAACTTTAGTGATCGTTAGTAAATACCTACTAATAATATATATTTGGAATGAATGAATGAACGAATGAATTAATGAATTAATGAAAAGTTAAATAATTAAACGTAAAGTTTAATTAAATAAACGTTAGTTATGCACGTCGATAGATGCGTAATAAGTCGTTCACATTTCTTGTTAGATTTGCGGATAAGTTCGAGCATTTTTTGAAGGGGTAGTAACAAAAAAATGCTAGTAATTTGTATTTTAGTCTACTATTATTTATTGTACTGGTGAAAAAGTAACCCTGTATATCTATGTATTATTCATTATATTGTCGTTCATCACAAATAAAAGCGCTTGTTGTCGGACGGTAAAATGCACACTACGCAGCGGTCTTGGGTTCAATCCCCAGCCCGAATCATTTACTTTATTTTATAAGCTTATGTATGTCATATTATATTATATTCACAAGTCCTTTACGGTGAAGGAAAACACCGTGACGAACCTCCATACATCTGCGATAAAAAACAAGGATGTATGTGAGGTCTCCAACAAGTACCTACTGGGCCAGCGTTGGCACCACGCAAAATATGCACGTTTGATGTCGAGACGCTAAAAAATGCCCTGAATACAATACAATCCAAAAATACCGACACCACAAGTCTTCATGGAGCGTACCGTTTACTAGGCCGATGTGTGTGAAAATGTCCCAGGATATTGATTTTATTGTGTGTGACTAGACGAAAACTATGCATCATGGGCTATGATCGAAATGATCATTTTTTCACAAGGTTGATATTTAATATGCTCCTACTCGTAAACAAAGGGTAGTATTTCTTGCTGGTCACAGACCACCTCTTGTAGACTTTCATTACCTATAAGGCGACTCGCAGTCACCAGCAGTTATATTTCTCGCACTGATATACTTAGACGCGGCGCTCGTCGTGCTTGTTCAGTTGCGACTAAGTAACAGACCCGTAAATAGCGCTCGTTTTTGGCAATAAAAAAGCCGAAAAAGTGCATTTCACTGCTTTACATGGAGTGTTGTGTGAATTGGTATGCAAAGACAACAAGAAGTTCTAATTTAAAAATATAGATTAGCGGCCCATGCTGAAAAAAATATGGGTCATTTGAACCACCAGGTGACCTATCTAGAACGATATAAGAGCATAAAATAATAAGATTCAGCACTATGCCGTCACTTGTAAGCTGTCCAACTGACTCCTGGTGAGAATTTAAAAGTACAGGTAGAGTGAGTACATTTTGGTCATATATTTTTGTACGGCATTCTTACCACCGATAGATCCATGAAAAATAATAAGAAAACGCACAGTGCCGTACAAAAATTGTGCGCCACAAAGTCTGATTTTTTTTTTATTTTCCGACTATCAACAGGGTAAATTTGGTCATTTCATTTTGTACGGCATCTGTGTCATATTATTTCAATACTGCTTCTAATCCATTATTTCGCAACGCCGTACAAAAATGATGTACCAAGGGGAAAAAATCGAGGGTTGCAATCCCTTCTCTTTCCGTGGTCCAGGGGGTGATTTGACACAACATGAAATAAATTTATTTTGAAAGTATTTTATGCATAGATAATATTTTTTCATATGCCGTATATTTTCGTTGGTCCAAAGGGAAAAAAAAAACTGTACGAAATGTAAGGTGATTTTTTTTATACGGCATTTAGATATTTTATTTTTACTAATAGTCATAGTCTTTTCTTGATTCTAGGTTCCTAGTTAGAAACTATAAAAGTGATGACGTCATAGGTAAATAAATCTTTACATCTTAAATTTGTACGTAAGACTTGGATTTTGACAAATACATATTTATGTTTCAGAAAATAATAGATAAGTTAATTCGGACGTCGATGAAGACGTTGATTCCGATAACAACTGAGTAACTGATTCCAATACTGCATAAATTTATCTAATTTCTTAAAAAAAAAAAAAATTATATTCATAAAATATATAGATTTTTTCTAAAAAATTATTGTTTTATTTATTGACATCATTACAATGAAACAAATCAATTATATATTATATGTATGTATCAATAACGTTTGAAGTGTATATTAAACCAAAAAGTATATAATATTTTCTTCGGTTACCGCGAGGATTACTCATGAAATAAAACTATGAAAACGGATAAACTCGCGTATATTAACTAATTTTAACTTCATTCCGACGTTTCGAACACTTTACAGGGTTCGTGGTCTGCGGATGACTGACAATGGAGGAAATTTGATAGATCTACCTCCATCAAAATAAGAAAGATAAGTACAAAACTACCCACCAAAGAAAAATTACTAAACCACAGACAATAAATTTTAAGGGTGGATGTACATCCAAAATTTGCAAATTAAGCTAGTTATTCATTACAAATATTTTCAGAATGAAGACAAGAGACAAAATAAATAATCTACGCCGGTTCTATCCCTACGCCACTGCCTGAGAAGTATTTCCTTCCTTTGTATGATTGTATTGTTAGGAAGGTATCCCAGCTGAGTTTCTTGCCGGTCCCAATTTTGGGTTTATCCGAGTTTATCCGTTTTCATAGTTTTATTTCAAAAAGTATACATAACTGTTGATACTGGGATTTTTCATTTTCAATTCTTGGACATAATATACACAACGTTTCAATTCTGCTAGACGTCATAGTGATTTTATCATATTATCAATTGTTCTCTTCAAAAATATGTTAATACCGCACTGCATCAGATGGCCATAAAGTACCCTTAAAATTGTAGCGTGACTTTCATCAGCCTAAAATATATGGTCTGCATAAAAATGTACGGCATTATTTTTTCCTAATTTATCTCATCATCATCATCATTTCAGCCAAAAGACGTCCACTGCTGGACATCTAATTTATCTATATTAATGTTATTTAAAACAAGGGATAAAATGTAAAAAATTGCTATATTTCATTAATCTATGATATTTATACTTTTACATTAATTTGCAAAATTTCAGCTTTTGTATTTCTCTATAATTCTTTTTAGAACGGTTTATTTTGAACGGCAATACTATGTAAGGATTGTGTTTTACAACATCATGTTAAAAAAGAAGTTCCCGTACAGGATCAAATGATTTTACAGCTGTAAAAATCAAGGATACGATGAAATGAAGATGATTATTGATATACATTCAAATGGACTATCATTTTTTGACAGCAATATTTTTAATAGTACTTTTGAGTGCTAGATTATGTTTTGGAACCGAAGCCGTACTTTTGTAAATCACCCCCTGGACTACGGAAAGAGAGGGGATTGCAACCCTCGATTTTTTCCCTTGTCGCATGATTTTTGTACGGCGTTGCGGAATAATGAATTAGAAGCAGTATTGAAATAGTATGACACAGATGCCGTACAAAATCAAATGGCCAAATTTACCCTGGTGAATGTTGGAAAATAATAAAAAAATCATACTTTGTGGCGCACAATTTTTGTACGCCACTGTGCGTTTCCTTATTATTTTTCATGGATCTATCGGTGGTAAGAATGCCGTACAAAAATATATGACCAAAATGTACTCACTCTACCTGTACTTTTAAATTCTCACCAGGAGTCAGTTGGACAGCTTACAAGTGACGGCATAGTGCTGAATCTTATTATTTTATGCTCTTATATCGTTCTGGATAGGTCACCTGGTGGTTCAAATGACCCATATTTTTTTCAGCATGGGCCGCTAGTCTAATAGAACTGAACTACATTCCGCAGAAAAGTCATACTACATAGTACTTCTGTCCCATTTATCAAATCAAAAATGCAATGTGCTATTGCTTTTTTACGAAGCACGTGTACCATTAGTGGTGGGACAATGTTGGTTTCGTTAATTACCGTGACCACGTGCTTTGTTTAAAGTAAGTTTAACCGGGTTTACGGAATAGAGATGAAAATAAGGATTGATTTTTAGCAATGTAACATTTTACAATCTTTTTTAGATTAGATTATTCAGTAGTAATCAGTAGTTTGTTTTTTACGTAGTTAGTAGTAAGTAAACAAGTCGTTTGATTCAAAATTTTTACAGTTTATTGCGTAAGTACGTAATGTGGACAGTTTTTTTAACACAGGTTTTTTGAGTCAGGAACGCTCATCGCCCATGTGATTCCACCGATGGGCCTGACAATGATTGATCTCGAAGGCAGTACGAGGGCACTCGGAGTTGATTTGACATCGATAAATGTTATGTTGGCTTTTTAGTATTATCTTGGTATGCAGTTGGGTTCCGTGTCATAAGATAGGCCTGATGATGAAATTGGACGAAGTTTGAGGGAACTCGGAATAGGTTTGAGACAATGATATCCTACGATGACTTTATAGGATGAGCAGTTAGGTCAAATACCACAAGATAGGCCTGATGATGAACTTGGAGTAAGTGCGAGGGAACTCGGAGTTGGTTTGAGATAATGATATGTTCTGTTGGCTTTTTAGGATCCTCTTGGTGAGCATGTGTCAAATATCACAAAATAGGCCTGATGATGAATTTGGAGTAAGTGCGAGGGAACTTGGAGTTGGTTAAGGATAATGATATGTTGTGTTGGCTTTTGAGGATTAGCAGTTGGGTCAAATACCACAAGATGGGTCTGGTGATGAACTTGAAGGAAGTTCGAGGGAACTCGGAGTTGGTTTCAGATAATGATATGCTATGTTGGCTTTTTAGGATTAGCAGTTGGGTCAAATACCACAAGATAGGCCTGATGATGAAGTTGGAGGAAGTGCGAGGGAACTCGAAGCTGGTTAAAATCATCATCAATATTATCGAAGCAGATGTTAAAACTAACATGAAAATGTTTATCACAATATGTAACTATTATGTAGATGACACGTGTAACAATGATAAAATGGTGTTAAAAAAGTGATATTTCTTGGACGTGAGAAAAACAATAGTTTCCTTGGGTTGCGGTGTTCTGTTCCGTTAGAATTGGAGATGTGCTATAATTACTTATTCTGTGGTGAAAGTGAGTATTTTATTTATACACTAACTTAGAAATTACTAAATGTGTATTGTACAGGTTAAAGTATATATTCATTTGTTACTTAAGTACCAACTAGTTAATCTGCCATATCTGAGGCAGCCCTGTTGCGTGATTGTGCGAGTTGCGCGTGTACAAACATACCCGTACGCACACATAGGCACAGACAAATGTCAGATTTAGTTTTTGTATGCCGTATCCACCCTGTGACATAATTGTATAATTTGGCATGTAATTCAGGATAATATTTTTCCACAGCTCCATTTCGTCACAGGTTTTTTTTCTTCGTGGCATTTTTAAATCACTCGGCAATAATTATTTTGTGAAAAGAGTTATCGGTATGGTTAAATTAATCGACATCCTTTCCAATAAGCGACAATATCAAATAGCAAAATTGGCTAAGCAGGTGTCGCGAAGATCGCGAAGTCTGTAAATAGGTAAATGACAATCTGTAGCGCCCTTTATACACCTGGCAACATTAGAGGTATAGTCTATGGTCAGTGGCAGTGACGTTGTACAATTTGTATCACAAACCGTAAAACTAGTGACTGTAATTGCTAAAACCGCTCATCGGGCCGAGTTTACCTTCGCGGGAGTATATTGAAGCTAAGTATATAAAATATAAACTAAAAGAGCCGTAGGGCACAATGATTGATTAGATTAACTCGGATGGACTTGCCATACGAGTGACCGCATCATCTCACATGGATATTGACAAGCAATTCCACCCATGTTATCTCTGCAGTCGACGAGAGCTCCTGGTAAGGTTGCACCGCAAATAATGGTAAAGTGTGGTAGATTGATAACCATTCCCTAGCCCACGCCTTTGGCGTTCCACGGCGCGAGCCGTGGCCCTGAATACTTGCCCGTCCAGTATGTCAGGGTTATGAGGACGGGCCTGGTCAATGACAAGCGAGTTGACCAGGGTTTGAGACTGATGTTTGGTAAGCCCCGCGGTGCGGGGTCATGACGTGAGAGACTGACAGTGACTTGTGACTAATTGCAATTAGAGAGAGACTTCTGTGCACAGACAGACTGAGGGACTGACGAGTCCCACTGGCTTGATCAACCAGACCAAGACAGGCAGCAGCCAGGGCCCCGCGGCCTCACTGTTAGCCATCCTGCAGTAAGAACAGTCAGGGCCCCGCGGCCTCACTGTTAGCAACAGCCAGGGCCCCGCGGCCTCACTGTTAGCCATCCTGCAGTAAGAACAGCCAGGGCCCCGCGGCCTCACTGTTAGCAATCCTGAAGTAAGAACAGCCAGGGCCCCGCGGCCTCACTGTTAGCAATCCTGAAGTAAGAACAGCCAGGGCCCAGCGGCCTCACTGTTAGCAATCCTGAAGTAAGAACAGCCAGGGCCCCGCGGCCTCACTGTTAGCAATCCTGAAGTAAGAACAGCCAGGGCCCAGCGGCCTCACTGTTAGCAATCCTGAAGTAAGAACAGCCAGGGCCCCGCGGCCTCACTGTTAGCAACAGCCAGGGCCCCGCGGCCTCACTGTTAGCAATCCTGAAGTAAGAACAGTCAGGGCCCCGCGGCCTCACTGTTAGCAACAGCCAGGGCCCCGCGGCCTCACTGTTAGCCATCCTGCAGTAAGAACAGCCAGGGCCCCGCGGCCTCACTGTTAGCAATCCTGAAGTAAGAACAGCCAGGGCCCAGCGGCCTCACTGTTAGCAACAGCCAGGGCCCCGCGGCCTCACTGTTAGCAATCCTGAAGTAAGAACAGTCAGGGCCCCGCGGCCTCACTGTTAGCAACAGCCAGGGCCCCGCGGCCTCACTGTTAGCCATCCTGCAGTAAGAACAGCCAGGGCCCCGCGGCCTCACTGTTAGCAATCCTGAAGTAAGAACAGCCAGGGCCCAGCGGCCTCACTGTTAGCAATCCTGAAGTAAGAACAGCCAGGGCCCCGCGGCCTCACTGTTAGCAATCCTGAAGTAAGAACAGCCAGGGCCCAGCGGCCTCACTGTTAGCAACAGCCAGGGCCCCGCGGCCTCACTGTTAGCAATCCTGAAGTAAGAACAGCCAGGGCCCCGCGGCCTCACTGTTAGCAATCCTGAAGTAAGAACAGCCAGGGCCCAGCGGCCTCACTGTTAGCAATCCTGAAGTAAGAACAGCCAGGGCCCCGCGGCCTCACTGTTAGCAATCCTGAAGTAAGAACAGCCAGGGCCCCGCGGCCTCACTGTTAGCAACAGCCAGGGCCCCGCGGCCTCACTGTTAGCAATCCTGAAGTAAGAACAGCCAGGGCCCCGCGGCCTCACTGTTAGCAATCCTGAAGTAAGAACAGCCAGGGCCCAGCGGCCTCACTGTTAGCGATCCCAATGTAAGAATAAACCTGAATGACCAGTGTTGTGTGTAAGCTAATGTTGTGAACCGTACCCTCTTAAATGTCTACAACTCAAATCCTCATATAACAATATGCATACTCAAGAGTGATACTGCAATGAATCATCATCAATGCTTCCCCAGCCTCATCACCTTCACATCGTTAATGATATTAATTTTCTCTAATGTAGCAAACAGCTAGAACGTGTCGTTATCCATGTGTCATGACCTACCCCAATTCGTATTGCTAATTTACTTAGTGATTCAAGTGGAATCAATTAACAACCTTTCAACAGATGGAGTGAGAGGGGTAGATCATGGCTAAGCTGAGTGCTGAAGCTGCCAACACTACAGGGAATCCAGGTTAGTGAAAAACCAGGCATCGTCCCTAGATTGTTTCCTCTTGATAGAGGTGATGTGGGATACACGATATTAGAGATAAATAAATCAACAAATAGTAATCTAATAACTTAATTAAATCCTGAGTTAATGAGTATAACTTCTACTCTTAGAGTCAATAGTCATAACGTGCCCACAGCAGGTATACCCACTAAAGTTAAGTATGGAGGGTAGGTATTAGAAATGAGAAATAAATAATGTTGATAAATTTAAACCTTATCCCCTGATCTGTGTAGGCGTCCTGAAAGGACGTCTGTCACCAATGTAATTGAAATTTGAATTTTATTTTCAAGGTTTATTTTCCAGTAGTAGGTACTTTTTTGACAGACCACATATACATATGACCACATATATATATGTGTATATATATACATGGGTTACTTTTTCACCAGTACAAAAAATCAACATACGTAATAGTAGTCCAAGTTACAGAATACTAGCATTTTTTGTTAGTAGGTACAAAAAAACTGAAATACCAATGTTTTAACTTATCCGCAAACCTAACAGGAAATTTGGACGCATTGCGCATTATCAATGTGCATAACTAGCAAAACACACGAACTGGCAACTATATATGTAAAACGTCATCGCACGCGGCATGGCGGGTTGGAAAAGCGGCGGCGGTAATGTGCATCGAGTATCAACTTATCATTATGACTTGGCAAAAATATCTTACTAGATCCCAAATCCTCCGTCTTACTTGCACGGGCTTAGGCCCGTCAAAATAAAGAATTTTTCTGTGTGTTATAAATAAATAAATAATAAATAAATAAATATCTTGGGACATCTTACACAAATCAACCTAGTCCCAAGGTAAGCTCAATTAAGGCTTGTGATGTGGGTACTAGGCGACGATATATAT
Organism: Thaumatotibia leucotreta; assembly: GCA_025490895.1. NCBI lineage: Eukaryota > Metazoa > Arthropoda > Insecta > Lepidoptera > Tortricidae > Thaumatotibia > Thaumatotibia leucotreta. The sequence continues at coordinate 9,609 of JALPQI010024654.1, forward strand.
AATAGATAGATACATATAGATACTTAAATACATAGACAACCATGACCAAGGAACAAATATTTGTGATAAATAAATACACAAATAATGCCCTCGCCGGGATTCGAACTCGGAACCTCCAGCTTCGTAGGCAGGGTTACTACCAACTTGGCTACGGAGGCTGACAAATTTGTCGAATGTTTTAAATTATGTCTGGGAAACGTGATAAAATTACAAAGTAGCACAGAAACTTTCTTTATTGAGGCGTATTTCAAAATTTTAAATCAACTTTATCTACACAAATATCGTTAAGTGCTCTAAAATGCGTCCAGAAACAATAGACAATGACCAGCATTACCCACCATCAGAACTTGGCACATACATAAAGTTAACATTATATACGATTTTTCCGGAGGTTATGAGTTTTAAATTTGGAACAGCTGTCAGATTCAAGTGGGGTGCCTATTCTGGTATCTATAAATATTCAGCCAGTCATCAACACAATAAGTTAATTCAGTATATTTTTTAGTAACAATCGGACGATATTTTCATATCGAGTGACACAAGAATAGGGACATCATTCGATTGTCTATGATTTAAAAAAAATACAGAAATTCAAATCGGTGCCATTTCTGCCTTTTGTTTATTGCCTTACAAGTGAAAAATTGTGAAAAGTTGTAAATACTTTGTGATAATACTGATAATTATTTGATAATGAGTGGCAGTGACTCGGATAACGATATGCAAGGCTCGGAACCGGTTTAAAAAATACCGGTAAATAGCGGTTTATTTGGGTTTTACTCCGAGCTATAAGGAGAACGCGAACGTTTTAAGAACGTGACTATAAACCTCAATAAACCGGTTTAATCCACGATGGCTGGCGGGCGGCGGTAGGTACCTACGCCGCGCCGCTGCGCCGCGTAAACGAAGACATGCAGAGACTTGTTTTCTTAGTAGAGAGAGCGCCCGGGCATTTGTGCGGTCAATATTTGATCTGCGTGGTGAATTTTAATTGCGTTATTCCTTAATAACTAGTGTCCGACGGAAACATGTTTTTTTGCCGAAACAGAGGCTCGGCCCTACCGCGAAAAACGAAATTCGTAGAATTTGTCTCACTCACTCTAATGACGCCTTCGTTTGAGTGACAGAAAAATAATAGGAATTTACGAATTTCGGTTTTCGCGGTAGTAGGCCATAAACCAAGCTTTACTTTTAGCTTACACACAACACTGGTCATTCAGGTTTATTCTTACATTGGGATCGCTAACAGTGAGGCCGCTGGGCCCTGGCTGTTCTTACTTCAGGATTGCTAACAGTGAGGCCGCGGGGCCCTGGCTGTTGCTAACAGTGAGGCCGCTGGGCCCTGGCTGTTCTTACTTCAGGATTGCTAACAGTGAGGCCGCGGGGCCCTGGCTGTTCTTACTTCAGGATTGCTAACAGTGAGGCCGCGGGGCCCTGGCTGTTGCTAACAGTGAGGCCGCTGGGCCCTGGCTGTTCTTACTTCAGGATTGCTAACAGTGAGGCCGCGGGGCCCTGGCTGTTCTTACTTCAGGATTGCTAACAGTGAGGCCGCGGGGCCCTGGCTGTTGCTAACAGTGAGGCCGCTGGGCCCTGGCTGTTCTTACTTCAGGATTGCTAACAGTGAGGCCGCGGGGCCCTGGCTGTTCTTACTTCAGGATTGCTAACAGTGAGGCCGCTGGGCCCTGGCTGTTCTTACTTCAGGATTGCTAACAGTGAGGCCGCGGGGCCCTGGCTGTTCTTACTTCAGGATTGCTAACAGTGAGGCCGCGGGGCCCTGGCTGTTGCTAACAGTGAGGCCGCTGGGCCCTGGCTGTTCTTACTTCAGGATTGCTAACAGTGAGGCCGCGGGGCCCTGGCTGTTCTTACTTCAGGATTGCTAACAGTGAGGCCGCGGGGCCCTGGCTGTTGCTAACAGTGAGGCCGCTGGGCCCTGGCTGTTCTTACTTCAGGATTGCTAACAGTGAGGCCGCGGGGCCCTGGCTGTTCTTACTTCAGGATTGCTAACAGTGAGGCCGCGGGGCCCTGGCTGTTGCTAACAGTGAGGCCGCTGGGCCCTGGCTGTTCTTACTTCAGGATTGCTAACAGTGAGGCCGCGGGGCCCTGGCTGTTCTTACTTCAGGATTGCTAACAGTGAGGCCGCGGGGCCCTGGCTGTTGCTAACAGTGAGGCCGCTGGGCCCTGGCTGTTCTTACTTCAGGATTGCTAACAGTGAGGCCGCGGGGCCCTGGCTGTTCTTACTTCAGGATTGCTAACAGTGAGGCCGCGGGGCCCTGGCTGTTGCTAACAGTGAGGCCGCTGGGCCCTGGCTGTTCTTACTTCAGGATTGCTAACAGTGAGGCCGCGGGGCCCTGGCTGTTCTTACTTCAGGATTGCTAACAGTGAGGCCGCTGGGCCCTGGCTGTTCTTACTTCAGGATTGCTAACAGTGAGGCCGCGGGGCCCTGGCTGTTCTTACTTCAGGATTGCTAACAGTGAGGCCGCGGGGCCCTGGCTGTTGCTAACAGTGAGGCCGCTGGGCCCTGGCTGTTCTTACTTCAGGATTGCTAACAGTGAGGCCGCGGGGCCCTGGCTGTTCTTACTTCAGGATTGCTAACAGTGAGGCCGCGGGGCCCTGGCTGTTCTTACTGCAGGATGGCTAACAGTGAGGCCGCGGGGCCCTGGCTGTTGCTAACAGTGAGGCCGCGGGGCCCTGGCTGTTGCTAACAGTGAGGCCGCGGGGCCCTGGCTGTTGCTAACAGTGAGGCCGCTGGGCCCTGGCTGTTCTTACTTCAGGATTGCTAACAGTGAGGCCGCGGGGCCCTGGCTGTTCTTACTTCAGGATTGCTAACAGTGAGGCCGCGGGGCCCTGGCTGTTGCTAACAGTGAGGCCGCTGGGCCCTGGCTGTTCTTACTTCAGGATTGCTAACAGTGAGGCCGCGGGGCCCTGGCTGTTCTTACTTCAGGATTGCTAACAGTGAGGCCGCTGGGCCCTGGCTGTTCTTACTTCAGGATTGCTAACAGTGAGGCCGCTGGGCCCTGGCTGTTCTTACTTCAGGATTGCTAACAGTGAGGCCGCGGGGTTGGTAAAGTTCCCGCCATCTTGGATTTTAGAATGGACTCGGAAATCGTATTCCACTTATGCGAATTAGTCGGAAACGAGTATAATGATGAAAATTGCAAAAAAAAGTTCCCGCTATCTTGGATTTTAGAATGGACCCGGAAATCGTATTCCACGTATGCGAATTAGTCGGAAACGAGTATAATGATGAAAATTGCGAAAAAAAAGTTCCCGCTATCTTGGATTTTAGAATGGACCCGGAAATCGTATTCCACGTATGCGAATTAGTCGGAAACGAGTATAATGATGAAAATTGCAAAATAAAAGTTCGCGCCATCTTGAATCTTAGAATGGACCCGAAAATCGTATTCCACGTATGCGAATTAGTCAGAAACGAGTATAATGATGAAAAATGCAAAAAAAGTTCCCGCCATCTTGGATCTTAGAATGGACCCGGAAATCGTATTACACGTATGCGAATTAGTCAGAAACGAGTATAATGATGAAAAATGCAAAAAAAAGTTCCCGCCATCATGGATCTTAGAATGGACCCGGAAATCGTATTACACGTATGCGAATTATAATGATGAAACGAGTATAATGATGAAAATTGCGAAAAAAAAGTTCCCGCTATCTTGGATTTTAGAATGGACCCGGAAATCGTATTCCACGTATGCGAATTAGTCGGAAACGAGTATAATGATGAAAATTGCAAAATAAAAGTTCGCGCCATCTTGAATCTTAGAATGGACCCGAAAATCGTATTCCACGTATGCGAATTAGTCGGAAACGAGTATAATGATGAAAATTACAAAAAAAAAAGTTCCCGCCATCTTGGATCTTAGAATGGACCCAAAAATGATATTCCACGTATGCGAATTT
>JALPQI010024655.1:0-16494 GCA_025490895.1 Thaumatotibia leucotreta
GAGCCTAACAATGCTACACAAAACGCTACCGCTTTACCTGCTAATGCATCCATATCAGTTGGCTTACGTCCAGTAGTGTACTAAGAGTGGCTGCTGACGATTACCTGTTGTTCCAGCTGTGTCGCTCTCATAGCCGAATGTCTGGCCCTCTCAGAGCTCTCCATATGCGCAGCCGTCTCTCTTTCGAGCCTCCCTCAGAGCCTTTGTAATGATGCTACATAAGAGACGCTGCTAATGATTACCTGTTGTTCCAGCTGTGTCGCTCTCATAGCCGAATGTCTGGCCCTCTCAGAGCTCTCCATATGCGCAGCCGTCTCTCTTTCGAGTCTCTCTTTGAGTCGTGCCATCACTCCCTCCAACTCTTCGCGTTCTTGGCTCTGCTGGTCAACCTGCTTCTCCTATCATGCGGGTTAGGGTTAGTGATGTTTTTGATGGAAGTTTGATCAGAGTTCGGGCGGATTTGGAAAGAGAAAATATCAGCATTTTTGGACTTTTTAACGCAACAATAGAGGAGACATTGACATTGGGAACTATCTTCCTAATTTTTCAAATAAGCTACAGATGTAGTGAAAAATCCTTTCACTTCGGCTTTTCACGGAAACATCCGAATTCATATTGCTGCCACAATGAACTTCAGTATATATTGCACTGAAGCTAATTGAGACAGGAAGATTAATTCGGACGATTCCGTGAAAAGCCGAAGAGAAAGGATTTTGCACTACATCTGTAATTTATCTAAGTACCTACTCCAAGGGCAGAATTAGATACATATTAATAAAAAAAATTACGCAGCAAAAGAATACACAGTGAAATTTTAATGGTTGTTCTCTGTTTAAGGATATGTTCAGTATCGTGTTCCGATTTAAGAAAAATCCCTTCTATTTATTTTCTATGGAGCGTCGGCTAATAATAATTTTTTCATCACACCTGCCCGTAAATGCTGATATTACAAGCAGGCATGCATGAACGTAATGAGCTATATTATGCCCATGGCCGTAATGACTTTTTTTTTTAATTTTTCATACAACATTACGTCGCACTGGCGCGCCGCCCGCTGCCACGCCGGCGGGCGGCGGCGGCGGCGCGCGCTGCGCCGGGACTTCTGTTATAAAAATGATGAAAAGACATCCCCGTTTTTGAGAAATGATTTAGACCTTTTTAGAGTAGTTTGTGAAAATATATTGTTTTATTTACTTATTTTGCCTCACAGGTGTGATGAAAAACATTGTGTGTGCCACGGGCGGTACAAGAATTATGAACTCGTGTGAAGTAAAGCCCGCGCCTTCGGCTTGGGCTTTACTTTCACACTCGTTCACAATTTCTTATTTACCGCCCTTAATACACAATGTACTAAAAGATCTGCCCCATAGAAAAAATATTGTATGCCCCAGAAAAAAATCCTTCTCTTTCAACTAATTAGAAAACGGTACTGAACAAGCCCTTTAAACGGAAAAAAATCAATAAAATTTCACCTTGTATACAGTTACAAAGTCTAACCCCCTTATTCATAAACGTCTGCTAACTTAACAAGCCGCTAATAATTGTTTGCCCCTTTCGGTCTTAACAATGTGTCCATAAGAGCAAAGGGGACAAACAATACTAAGCGGCTTGTTAAATTGCAGATAGCAGACGTGTATGAATAAGGGGGTAAAGTTTTCTTTCTTCTGCAAAGCCTCATCGGACCTTTAATAACTGAATATTCTAATCGATATTTTTGAAACCCTGATCAAGCTTAATTATGATTGACATATTCAGTTAGGTACTGTAAAAATAAATATAAAATTAATATTATTTTGCTTGTGGTTTTTAAAAAGCATGGTGTTTGTATTTGCCTCGTCATAAAAGGGCGTTAACGCATTTTGTAATAAAATTAATGTATTTATCAACCACATTATTAATGAAAATGAAACTATTGTGAAATATTCGGGCTTATAATATCATTGCATCTTTCCACCATGATGGGTGTGACATAGCATCTCAAATTATTATGCAAATTTAATGTACCTAATTAATATACCATTTCCCACGGTTATATTCATACACAGATTTAGAGTATAGTGTAATGTATTTCCGATTCCCAATAGTTAAAATAAATTTACAGATACTTTGTAGACAGTTTTATAAGAAACCAAAATTCATTAGGATAACAAAACTGTCAATAGTAATTTCTAACGCTCAGTAGCGAAACGTAGTATTCTTTTTTATCAGTGCGACAAAGACAGTTGAGCATTTTCGTTTCAGCGTCAGCGATTGACATCTTGGCTACTCACCTTAAAACTAGATATATTCTAGCCAACCATATTTTCCAGCAACAGTAGAAACATAAAATAGCATCGCTTTTTTTAAGTTACTTAGTAATATTAGCGCAAAAAAGGAACGATATGATTTTCTCTATCTTTGCCTCAAGTGAGCAAAACCATTGCCAACTACCTATTTTTATTCCTTAGTGAATTTTGGTTACCTATAAACAAGTCCGCACCAACATATACCTACCATTTTACAGTTCAAAGTAAAAAAAGGTAAACCAACCTGCAAACTTGCATTATTTCCGAACACAATCTTGATTTTATCACTAACTTAGAACCTTAAACCTGAAGTTCGCATGCATTTTTTGTTAAAATTATTGATATTTATTAGTATTAACGTAAAAATATATCTGCGAACTTTTTCACGATGTCAAAGATGTCAAATGTTATGGAAAGTCAGCCATATTCGTTTACCTTTTTTTTTCTGAAAAATGGTATAAACCTTCTGGAAAAAGGAAAAACATTTCACACTACTCCGTGTATGACGTCATCCCAAAATCTTACCTTCTTAGCCAACTCCGTCGCCAGATCTACATTCTCCTTCTCCAAGTTCTCGGCCTTCGTTCTGGCTGCTACCAGTTCTTCTTCCTTCGCCAGAAGATGTACTATTTCAGTGACGTTGATTTCAAGAGGCGAGAAGTCGGGGTCGTACACCTGAAGAAATGTGCAATTTGCTGTACAAGAGCGAGGAAATAGGTATAGTTTGTGTATGATATAATTTGTACATGTTTTGTATTATTCCTGGCTTTTATTTTAAAGACAAACGGGTCTTAATCGCGTAAACTTACGTTTACGTCTGCGACCACGGGTGTAACGTCATGCCCGAAACGTCAGGATATAATTAAACGTAGGTTTACGCGATTAAGATCCGTTTGTCTTTAAAATATGAGTGATAATTGTGAAAGTTTAAATCAATATATTCCTGGCTTTTGTTTATGTATTTAGTAGGTATTACATTTTTCTTTGTACTAATATGGAGATCCTGGGCCCAATCCCACTTAGAAGGTATCCGTTTAAACTTATATTCAGTCTGCAAATAAGCCTTTACCGTTACTCGACAGTATTTACTAAAAATAATATAATAATATATTATATTTAAAAAAAAATAAACAAAATGCAACAGGCAGTATTATCCTGAACACACCCTAATACCCCTTTTTCGAACTGTCAAAACGATCACCACTATGGAATTTTATATGAAATACTCAAAAGTGACGTCTTGTTTGAGTACTTCCAAAATGACCTACCTACTCATTTTTAAGTTCTTTTCAATTTATTAAATATAAGTTCTGTACAAAATTATTGCAATCTACATCTTAGTAATAATTTCTTCGTGTATTATGTCGTGTATAATGTTAAATAATTTGTTTTAACGACAGTCATCATCCCTATTATTTCATTCATAGCCCGAAACAGTTGCCAAGTATATTGAAGTTGTGCCTGCAAGCGTGCATATAGGTCTAAAGGTTAATTAGGTTTAAAAAATAAGCAGTCCAGGCGAAGTTGCGAGTCCATCGAAACTTTTCTCCCTGTATCGTGTTTGATTGACCTTATAGAGGCAATCTACTTACATGCTAGATGTAGGACAGTTAATTGTATACACAATAGAATAGTTGGCGCCTACGAATAAACAAAAGTGGAAGTCGCACGCCACACAAAATTGCCTCTAAAAACGGCCCTAAAATATTGATAATATTAATAAGTGTCAATACATCATGCTTAAGAATTTCTATATAAAATTCTAATCAACTTAACCCGTTATTTAAAAATAGTTGCGGTTTATTTTGGTCCTTGTGACTTAGTTTAGCAAAGTTTTGATTGGCTGTACTTTTTCTCACAATGTCATAATAGACGTTCTTGCCATAGAAAAAATCAACTGCGAAACACTCTGGTTTGGTACTTTATCCGTTTGAAACTGTCAAAGACGTCACGAACATGCGCGGTTTTTTATGAAAAACGCTATGTCTTGCGCATGGCAACACTAATGCAGAATCGTTTTGAGGGCATTTTGGCGCTGTCGTTAAACGTTCACGTTTATATGTACAAGGTTGCCAAAAACTTTTGAGACTCAAAACACAACCTCAGGGGACTTTAATATGGAAGTATCAGATGCGTGATTATATTAGTATTAATAGTAGGTAATATAGGTAATTTCCTCAGAGTTGATGTGAATGATTACACACACATCCAAATGAAGTACTAATTGCAAAAAATGTGTCGAATGAATGAATGACTTGCGTCAAAATATTGAAGCAAATCCCTTAAACAAACTTTTTGGTCAATCTTACAGTTGCGTTTGAGTTTGCTGTCAGTACGAAAAAAGAACACTAATTTCAAATTCCCCGTGTGTTTACATGACATGTTGATGTGTGCGTGACCTCAACTCTCGTGGAACTATCTATACGTAAGACGTTATGAAAAGCGCTATCACTAGCAACACCATTTCCAAAATGTTTAGGACATTTTGGAGCTCGCGTTAAACGTCTATATTTAACATGCATTCGCAGATTGACTCGTACAAGCTGTCAAGCGAATGTGTCAACTAAAGGCGTGTCGTTTCATCAATCATTACCTTCTGCGACAATATATAACATGGACGTCTAACGCCAGCTCAAAAATGCCCCCAAAAACAATTGTTCAATTGTGCCAAGCTGGGCAGAACGTAGCGGTTTTCTGAACACCGCGCATATTTCAGCGTAACATCTTTGACAAATGTTGATAGAATATAGCCAATCAAAACTTTGAAGGAACAATCACAACTATTGTTAAATGGCGGATTAAGTTTTTATAGGTTGATATCGACATTAGTTACCGTGATGCATTGAAGAGGGGGTGACACTTGTCAACTAAAATTCAGGACCGTTTTTGAAAGGCAATTTAGTATGGCGTGCGGCTTCCATGTTTTATTTGTTCGTAGTACGAAAATGTCAGTACGAAAAAAGAACACTAATTTCAAATTCCCCGTGTGTTTACATAACATGTTGATGTGTGCGTGACCTCAACTCTCGTAGAACTATCTATACGTAAGATGTTATGAAAAGCGCTATCACTAGCAACACCATTTCCAAAACGTTGGACATTTTGGAGCTCGCGTTAAACATCTACATTTAACATGCATTCGCAGATTGGCTCGTACAAGCTGTCAGCTCGTCAAGCGAATGTGTCAACTAAGGGTGAAGACACATTTATCAGCATGCGTACGCATTTTGTCTATAGAAAATGTCAGTTTAGTAGTTATGGGACCGCGTTCAGCTTTCCGCACGCGTACGCATGCTTATGCGTTTCATACTAAACGGCCAATTTCATTAGACAAAATGCTTAAGCATGCTGATATATGTGTTTTCACCCTAAAGGCGTGTTGTTTCATGAATGATTACCTTGTTAATATCGCTGCGGTCGTCTCCGTCTGTTTCTTGTGAGCTGGTGGAGCGACTGCCAGCGTTGGGTTGCTGTAGAACGATTTGTTGGACAACCCGGTCGAGAAGTAGCCAATGTTGCGCGTGGGGGTTGTATTACCTTGTTAATATCGCTGCGGTCGTCTCCGTCTGTTTCTTGTGAGCTCGTGGGACTATCTATACATAAGATGTTACGAAAAGCGCTATGTCTCCACAGCAACACCATGGCCAGAAGTTTTGGGTATTTTAGAGCTCGCGTCAAACGTCTACATTTAACATGCATTCGCAGATTGGCTCGTACAAGCTGTCAAGCGAATGTGTCAACTAAGGGTGAAGACACATCTATCAGCATGCGTACGCATTTTGTCTATAGAAAATGTCAGTTTAGTAGTTATGGGACCGCGTTCAGCTTTCCGCACGCGTACGCATGCTTATGCGTTTCATACTAAACGGCCAATTTCATTAGACAAAACGCTTAAGCATGCTGATATATGTGTTTTCACCCTAAAGGCGTGTTGTTTCATCAATTACCTTGTTAATATCGCTGCGGTCGTCTCCGTCTGTTCCTTGTGAGCTGGTGGAGCGACTGCCATTGGGTTGCTGTAGAACGATTTGTTGGACAACCCGGTCGAGAAGCAACCAATGTTGCGCGTGGGGGTTGTATTACCTTGTTAATATCGCTGCGGTCGTCTCCGTCAGTTTCTTGTGAGCTGGTGGAGCGACTGCCATTGGGTTGCTGTAGAACGATTTGTTGGACAACCCGGTCGAGAAGCAACCAATGTTGCGCGTGGGGGTTGTATTACCTTGTTAATATCGCTGCGGTCGTCTCCGTCTGTTTCTTGTGAGCTGGTGGAGCGACTGCCAGCGTTGGGTTGCTGTAGAACGATTTGTTGGACAACCCGGTCGAGAAGCAACCAATGTTGCGCGTGGGGGTTGTATTCCACTGCAAGCAATAACACTTTGTTAACTTTTTCAACGCCAAAAAGTGTGCAGTGTGCGTTAGTTTGTATTATAACGACAGTGAATCTCCAAAAATTGAGATCTCAAATGTCTAGTGTATACATCACAGAATTAGATTTGGATAGAAGAAACAAGTTCATTCATTTGCATGGCGGCCGAGCGTGTCAGATTTTGTACTGAAGTTGTTACTTGCCTATGATTTTAAATATGTCTCAGGCCCTTGAGTATTCATATTTCTTTGTGTTGTTGCAATTAATATTACTTAAGGAGGCATTGTTAATGTTTTTGTTCACTTCATCTTACACAATTTGACGCCCGAAAGCTGCAAGCTGCGATTAAAGACGGACAACTCAGTAGAACTGAGTTCATTTGACACGCTAAGTAGATACGTTTGCTTGATCTATGCTATATATGACATCTGTGGTATACATACTAGGTTTAAAATCATGTGGGCGTCTATGGGTCTCCTCATACCAGTATATTATTATTTATTTTTCGTTATATATTAGGGTGGGTCACTGATGTATGAAGAAAAAAAAAATATTTGTTTTTTACTAGTAATAGTTGTCAATAGTTCCGTAATTAGGTCGACAAAGAGTGAGCAAAATCATTTGGCCATCGGAATTAATTTTCTGCCTCCGGATCTAATTGAAAGATTTCATAGAAACTTCAATATATTTTGTACTGACCACAGTTGATATCTATGTTTTTACTTTTTATTGCAGCATGAGCTATGTTTGAGTATTGTGTTTACCTGGAAATAGCTTTTCTATAGTTATGTAGCCAAAAGAGATGAAAAAAAATCGAAAATAATAACTTTTTTTTTGAAGTTCCATACATTTTAGGAAAATTACTTATCAAATCCGGAGGCAGAAAAACTTAAATTAAAAATATAATAAAAATAAGAGTGATAATCAAATATCAAATGGCACCGTTTTGTAACTATGCTCTTCAGAAAATTGAAATTTTTGAAAAATGACCCACCCTATTATATAGAGTAAAATCTCTTCGAAGTTGTCAAATTTGTTGAGGATTTCTCGTAGATTTATAGGTAACATCCTAACATGGCATGAGCATCCGAATATGCTCCAATATAGAATGAATATATGTAATATAATAATGAATATATATAATTATTCTCAACAACTCAAACTTGCCAGCAGCTATTTTCGTATCAACTACCAATAAAATTGCTTGACCAAGGAATCCAGGCGAAAACGTCAAAGAAAATTCATGAAATTTTAACTTACATGGTAGTATTAGCATATGCTCCAACATAGAAAGCAGATGTGGATACGCGGCCGTATGACTGAGTTTCCTTCTCAACAGCTCAAAAAAACCACCATCACTCTTCGTATCAACTACCAATACCAATACAAAATTGCCTGGCCAAGGAATCCTGGTGCCGTGTGGTGACGGCAGTAAGAATACATTTGTCACCACCCCAACTCCTCCTGCGGGTGTCGTAAGAGTCGACTAAGGGATTGAAGTGTCACTGACCACTATTTGATAAAAGATTGATGATGGGCAGCAGCGTCATCATAGTGGACACATTACTGCGATCGCCAATCCGCTTGCCCAGCGTGGCGATTATGGGCATTTACCTCCTAATGCGTCTATAAGCATAGTTAATAGGAGAGGCCTACGTCCTGCAGTGGACTATCATAGGCTGATGATGAAGGAATCCTGGCGAAAACGTCAAAGAAAATTCATAAAATTTTAACTTACATGGCAGTAGCAACATATGCTCTAACATAGAAAGCAGATGTGGATACGCGGCCGTATGACTGAGTTTCCTTCTCAAAAGCTCAAACCACCATCACTCTTCGTATCAACTACCAATAAAATTGCCTGGTCAAGGAATCCTGACGAAAACGTCAAAGAAAATTCATAAAATTTTATTTTATTATTATTTTTTTTTAATTCTGTGTTTAAGACATAGGACCTCGCTTTCAATACGGGCGACCTACGACTCTTAATACTTTGTGTATTGTATTTGTCAACCAATTGGAACCATGTCACAAAAGTTGTGAGCGGCCCAAAGTTGCAATTGGTTGAGTGTACATATCATATCAAAAACATGTTTTTAACTCTAAACTTAGTATTAAATGTTTACAATATGAATGTTATAGGGTTCTCAGTTGCATTTTGGTATAATTAAATCTTGATTATATATATACCTATATAATTTTAACTTACATGGGAGTAGCAACATATGCTCTAACATAGAAAGCAGATGTGGATACGCAGCTGTATGACTGAGTTTCCTTCTCAACAGCTCAAACATGCCGCCAGCACTCTTCGTATCAACTACCAATAAAATTCCCTGGCCAAGGATTCCTGGCAAAAACGTCAAAGAAAATTCATAAAATTTTACTTACATGGCAGTAGCAGCATATGCTCTAACATAGAAAGCAGATGTGGATACGCGGCCGTATGACAGAGTTTCCTTCTCAAAAGCTCAAACCACCATCACTCTTCGTATCAACTACCAATAAAATTGCCTGGCCAAGGAATCCAGGCGAAAACGTCAAAGAAAATTCATAAAATTTTAACTTACATGGAAGTAGCAACATATGCTCTAACACAGAAAGAAGGTAAGAATATGCAGCCGTATGACTGAGTTTCCTTCTCAAAAGCTCAAACAAACCACCATCACTCTTCGTATCAACTACCAATAAAATTGCCTGGTCAAGGAATCCTGACGAAAACGTCAAAGAAAATTCATAAATTTTTTTTTTTTTTTTTAATTCTGTGTTTAAGACATAGGACCTCGTTTTCATTACGGGCGAACTACGACTCTTAATACTTTGTGTACTGTATTTGTCAACCAATTGGAACCATGTCACAAAAGTTGTGAGCGGCCCAAGGTTGCAATTGGTTGAGTGTACATATCATATCAAAAACATGTTTTTAACTCTAAACTTAGTGTTAAATGTTTACAATATGAATGTTATAGGGTTCTCAGTTGCATTTTGGTATAATTAAATCTTGATTATATATATATATATATATATATATATATAATTTTAACTTACATGGCAGTAGCAACATATGCTCCAACATAGAAAGCAGATGTGGATACGCGGCCGTATGACTAAGTTTCCTTCTCAACAGCTCAAACATGCCGCCAGCACTCTTTGTATCGACGTGTTGTTTGTCGAACCGCCTGGCTAATTCCTTCTCGTCCTCATTGCGGATCATTTCGAAGAAGTCGATGTGCCGATCCAGGGTTTCATTTTCGTATTTGCGGAGTTTCTCGATAACTGTAAAATATAACATCAATATTAGAATTAGGTACACAACTAAAATCGGCCTATTACTGCAAATACCAGCTATGTGCACGTATTATGTTATACGATAATGAATTTAATTACAATGATAATTAAATTGATTCTGCCAAATTGAGTAGATAACTGGTATTCGCACATTCGCACTAAAAGGACGAAATTATAATTCAAAAACAGACCGTAAACGTCTTGAAGCCTTTTAGCAGTGTATTTTGATGACTCTACCAGGTTAAATTTTCTGCTAAATAAAAACTCGTAATTGGTATGCAGTTCACAAATGATATAATAAACTTATTGTATGCTCTAATGAGAATCTGACGATAGCAAAGTATTTTCACTTAGCCGATTTACATTTTCGTTCTAACTTATCAGTGGCCTATTTCACCATAATTACAATTGTGACAATTGTAAAATATCACTCTTACTGACGTCACAGGCATCCGTAGGCTACGGCTACCGCTTACTGTCGGACGGTCTATGTGTTTATTTGCCACCAACATAAAATTATTACTAATAACGTTATTATATCGTTAATAAACTACTTTTTATTTCCCGAAACCCGTGACAATTGTCGCAAGGTTTAGTACAATTTTCATTCAATCTTGACATGAGATTCGGCATATGTCGGAATTTCGCTACAATTGTCGTGTTTTTGTGACAATTGTAATTTTGCTTCCAAAAAAGTAGCTATTTACTGCTGGTTTATTAAAGTTCCTGCTCTACATTTTATGTTGGTGGCAAACAAACGCACTGCCCTTCCGATGGTAAGCGGTAACTGTAGCCTATAGATGCCCCCAATAGGAGAAACAGTAAATTTACAATTGTAGGACTTGTCAATGTGGTGAAATTGGCGCCAGGTTATACGCTGGTATTAATAACTCGTGTTTCTCGTTGTTTGAACACTAAACTTTTGTTTCAAAATAATATTATCTATGTTTAGTTAAATTACTACTTTAATTGTTGTTATGGAAGAGCGGTGCCTCTTGGCACAGGTTATTTTGTAAATAACTTAAAAGGGACACCGGCAACTATGAAATTTTGTACCGGTTGTTAACGATGAAAGAATTTTGAATTAAACTGTCTGCAGCAGCTTCGTAAAAGCATTAACGAAGGATATAATAGTACATTGTGCATCAAGGGAGGTAAGTACGGAATTACTAACGAGAGTGTTAGAAGCCCGACGCCGTCAGGCGGAGGGCTTTTATGACTCGAGTTAGTATTCCGCTTACCGACCGTGATGCATACAATGTTTTTCATCATACTTGCCAACCAAAAAATAAGTTTAAAGACATAATATTATTAAATGACGTACTGACATTTCTATTACTCCCTAGGGAATTTCACTTTTCTATTACTCCCGCTACGCACGCAAGCAATAGCGCGCTTAGACAGCAAGTGTGATGAAAAGGTTGTCTTCAGTCCTAAATGGTCTAACATTTTAGCGTCATTCATAACTTACCAGGCTGTACTCCCAGCATCAAGAACTCGTATCTAAAATGCAGTCGGAACTCCAAACTGTCATTCCCTGCTCCGGAATTTAATGCAGCATTCACGAAGAATAAAATGTATCTAGTCCATCTGGTCGAGAATTTTAGCATCATTCAGAACTTACCAGGCTGTATTTCCAGAATAGAATTCATATCTCAAATGCAGTCTGAACTCCAAACTGTCTTTACCTGCTCCGGAATTTAATGCAGCATTCACGAAGAATAAAATGTATCTAGTCCATCTGGTCGAGAATTTTAGCATCATTCAGAACTTACCAGGCTGTATTCCCAGAATCAAGAAGTCATATCTCAAATGCAGTCTGAACTCCAAACTATCTTTCCCTGCTCCGGAATTTAATGCAGCATTCACGAAGAATAAAATGTATCTTCAGATCTAGATGGTCAAGAATTTTAGCGTCATTCAGAACTTACCAGGCTGTACTCCCAGCATCAAGAACTCATATCTCAAATGCAGTCTGAATTCCAAACTGTCCTCCCCGGCTCCGTAATTCAGTACGGCATTGACGAAAGACATGATGGCAGTTTTCAGTCCCAAGTCATCCCGGTACGCTCCCGTGCCGCGGTCGAGTTCGTTGATGATTGATTGGAACCGAGCGCGCTCTCCTGCGTATTTTTGGAAATGGACCATTGCTTCTAGCACCTGAAAGTGACAGGAAATTAGAAAGAAAGAAAGTAATTGATTGAGTGCGCTTAAAATCGTGGTCACTTCGTCGGCCAGTGTACACACTTGGGTGCTTAGACAAGTTGCCAATCGTTAACGCTTATTCGTCAATTGTAAACGAAAGGCAGCTACTTGTCTTTGTAAGTATATGAAAGAGTGACAGAGAGGGAAAGCTACGATACGCCACGAAAGAATGACAGGAAATTAGAAAGAAAGAAATTTCGTCGGCCAGTGTACACACCTGGGTGCTTAGACAAGTTGCCAATCGCTAACGCTTAATTGTCAATCGTAAACGAAAGGCAGCTACCTGTCTTTGTAAGTATATGAAAGAGTGACAGAGAGGAAAAGCTACGATACGCCCCACTACGCGTTACCATCGATTGGCAACTTGGGTAAACATCCTGGGTCACAACAGAAGAACAGCGCTGGCTTAGCCAGCTACATGCTGAGTTGTGACCCTTTTGTGGCAAGCTATTTTTGTGTGCTTATTTGTTAATTGTATTAGTCTACTGTGCTTGTCATTCAAAATTTAATTCTTTTTTTCTAAAATACAAACGTAGTTTAGTAGTAACCAAAAAATACAATTTAAATAATGTTTAAAGCGTCGCTGAATAGGTCTTCACTCAGCTTTATTTGAAGATACTGGATACTTTGACGCTGGTCTTACGTGAAAACCATGTGTACCTAGGACCTACTGTTCAACACGTTCGGTAGCAATAACTGATATTATGTATACGAGTACATACTTGCCAAGCAAGTTACCCCCTTATTAAGAAGGGTTAGAGTTACGAAGTATTCTTTGTCCCATTCGGTCTTATCCATATGTATACACCGTGTTTTTTTTAATTCCGTTCAATTTAACAGGCTGCTTGGTACGTTAATTGGAACTACCTGGTATATTGCTTTTAGTCAAACTCGAAAATTTTTTTTTTACGTTTTCATTCATAATAAATGAAATGGTAAGTGTGAGAGAACCTTAAGAATAACACAAAAGTTAATTTCAGGTGACTGACGGCACACGTCAAAATAAGTAGCATTAGGATGTAATAAAGGTTGCAATACACTTGTTCAGTCATTAAACTTATTTTTTTAATAACTCATTAATAGTAAGAGTTAAGATACTCTGAGACTGAGAGTCTGCAATTACTTCTATCTAGAACTTTTAGAAACATTTTGTTTGAGGATCATAGGAGATTAGGATTAGCCAAGATTTTTGAGTATACCTTTTTATGCCCTCCCGGCACAAGACAGACGGCCCCAAGGATCTCCAAAGCGGCGACTTTCGTCTTCACGTTTTCCGTGTCCAGCGACTGAGCGATCAGATCTATGCTGGTGGGGTGCGCTAACACGTGGGCTCGGCCAGTCTGTAATTGGAAATGTATAAGAAAGTTAGTCATCGTCGTCAATAATGGTAGTCGCGGGGTGTCAATAAGAATCGACCACCTCCCGAACTCTTCCCGTGGGTGTCGTAAGATCATTCGTTATAGTCACATTAGTCACATTTCTGCGATCGCTAATCCGCTAGCCCAGCGTGGTGATTATGAGCGTTACCTCCGAATGCGTCCACGCATAGTTAATGGGAAATCCAGTCCTTCGTCCAGCTGTGGACTGATAATGTGATGTGAATGGTAAATGATCAAAGAAGACTAAAATCAAGCATCGACCACTCTTAACATGGTGCTTAAATCACGTTCGATTCATTTACAAAATTACCTTCTATTCATGAAATAATACCAATTATGTCAGTATTTTACCTAACTTCTTAGCTTACATCAGGGTCTTGAAGCCAGTGATGGATTATGCCAGTTAAAGTCATAGTCCCTGGCCTCTTTCTGCAGGGTATTAAAGAGGATTATCAAAGCACCATGCCTTCGAGAAACGCAATACGAGACTATTTGACGTGAAGTACAGTCTTCAAGCCATGAAAGTTTCTTACCGAGTTGTTCATCAGAGCCTTGATGCCAGCGATGAGGTTATGCCGATTAATTGCATTGTCCCGGGGCGCCCGCTGCAGGGCATCTAACAGACCTTCAAAAGCATCACGCTTCGTGAAGCGCTACGAGACCGTTTCATGAGAAGTACAGTATTCAAGCCATCAAAGTTTCTTACCGAGTTGTTCATCAGAGCCTTGATGCCCGCGATGAGGTTATGCCGATTAATGGCATCGTCCCGGGGCGCCCGCTGCAGGGCATCTAACAGGGCTCCCAAGCCACCCTGCTTCACGAAGCGCAACACGAAACTGTGAGCGCGGGTGCGAAGTGCGGTCTTCAAACCGTCGAGGAGCGCGCAGGATTCTGGTGTGACTACGCCTTCTGATGAGGCGAAAGCCTGGAACAGATTAAGATTTAATTATTTTCATAGCCTTATAATGGATAAAATATGCAAAACTCTGTCTTCCCTGCGTTAAACTTTTAAGCAAAATAAACTATACTTAGATATTATTCCGTGGAGTTTCGGCTAAGCACTAGTGTCTGCAGAATTGTGCACCCAATGTATGAAATAGTGATTCATAAAGTAGATACGTAGTTACGTACTTCTGCAGTCAACCGTACCAAGGGTATTTTTAATTAAATGCTGGTAAATCGTAATTTTCCTATCTAAGTTGACCTTATCCAGATACTTGTGAGACCTTCGATGTTGGCCATATACACAAATTATGTATACAGAGGTTTAGTTTTGGCTGTTCTATAATAACAAAATGCTTTCGCGTCTGATCGATAAAAATATTCACCTGACTGCTGCCGGAGATAGTTTGTCTGGGGGCTACCATGATCTTCTAAACGCGATTCAACTTAGGTTCGGCTTGTCAGTTTATGACAGTTATTCTTTGGAACTGACACATTGCGATTCAGGTTGGGTCCTAAACTAAATCTCATTAGTAGATCGTGGTAATACCTCTGGTTCTGTAGCTCTTAGTAGCTTTCACTAGATCTGCCATAAACACCGACAGCAACTTCATTCCCTACTGGTTACCATGTACTTACATCAGCAATTTCGTTGAGGATCTCCACCACCCCCCAATGATGGCAATCGTCTTAGGCTCTTAGCACATGTACCGTGTCTTCACTGTTAGCAGCTTCTTTCCCTACAGCTTATTATTCTGTACTCACATCAGCGATTTCGTTGAGCGCCTTGATGTATTCCTCGACCTGCGGAGCCGTTCCCATCGGCATGATCACCCCTGGCGGAGGTCGCCTGCTGCAGTAGATCTGCCATTTCTTCGCCGCTGGCAGTTCCATCATGGCGGCTTTGTTGACTGCCGTCAGGTCCAGCTCTTCCTGTAAAGAATAAATAAAGACCTTGAGATCATAATTTATTTAAATTATCATTAAAATATATACCCTAAACAAAATCATTGAATAGAATCAGTTAACATGACATCAATCAGTCTTGTGGTGCATGTCTCATTGAAAAAGTCCCATATGCCTATGGGAATACTTGTAAGTTTTCAGCGACCTTACAAGATGCAACTTTCATTTTATTGTAAAATGTCAGATACCTACTTATATTAAAATATCATTCTAAACAAATCATGTTGAGATGACTGAACCCGTCTAAAGTTTAGATTGGGTCATTGCTATAATATTCTGTGAGGCGCTTATGTTAACCTAGGTACAAACAGCAACACAGCTAGGTATACACTTCAGAAATTGGAAATATTGCATGAAAGAGAATCACACTTACAGTCACATGTCAGTTACATAGGAATGTTGAGCCACTTGGCAAAGGATGCAATTTGGTCGTGTAATATTATGGGTTCGGTATTTTTCGTTAGTAGGCACGATCGCGACATTTTCGATGTTCCCCGATGATATGTCATCTTTGTTGCGTCAAAATTTCAGTATTTGAAAACTAGTTGACATAATAAAGATTCCTTCGTCTACGAAAATTAAGAATTAGCTATCGGCCAATATTAGACGCTAGATGTCGTTGTTCCTAGTGGGAACTGAATAACGACAGTTCTTCATAGATTTGTCTAAAACCGTTTAGTAATTTATTAAAGTTTTCACGAGGTCAACAAGAATTTATTCATAAATGTAACAAAAAATAAAAACCATATAAAAAAGTATGTTTTCTTCAAATCGAATGCCATTAATAGGCGAGGTATTTTTTCAAGTCAAGATATTTTTACAAATAGCCATGTTATCGGGCAATTTTAAATTATTTTTTCCATTGACAGAGACAAATGCTATTGCTGTCTTTTATTATCATTCGTCACATCTCTTAGGCCTCGGTCGTTTTGACCAGCCGCCGCCCGCCGCGTGCGGCCGACGACAGACGCCGGCCGCCGCGGCCAGCGTGTGAAACTGGGTATTATGGTCGTTTTGAGATCGTAGCCGCGGCGGCCAATCGCGGCAGTTTCAGAGGGTTTTG